>PVIH01009596.1:0-81253 GCA_004025045.1 Sigmodon hispidus
TCACATTGGCACTATTACCATTTCTACCTCTCCTTACATCAAACCCCATCTCATGAGCTCCAAGTTTCCTGGCCTCTACTCACACTTATTCCCATATGAATACACACACACACACATACACACACACACACACACACACACATATATAACATATACACATATAACAACTAGATGCTAAGTTTACATATGAGAGAAAACTTCTGGTTGTTTCTGAGCCTGGATTTTTAAAAATTTAATATAATATTTTTCAGTGCCATTAGCTTACCTGAAAACTTCATAATTTAATTTTCCATTATAGCCAAATAAAATTTCACTGTGTATACATCTTGTTTACCCACTCAATATGTATTCACTCTATCCGAGATGATTCCATTTTCTTACTATTTGTGAATAGATAGCAAAAACAAGTGCGAACATTTCTGTGGTAGGGTACAGAGTTCAGTGAGTACATGCCAAGGATGGCACTGCCAGATCACAGATACTTTTGCCAATTCTTGCTTTTGTTTCCCATGCTTTTAAAGTCTTATTAAAAGATTCTTTGCTCAGATGAATGAAGGTCATTGAGACTTTTCTCCTATTAGTTCAAGAGTTGAGGCCTCATTCAAGTCTTGAATATGTTTAGTTATTGTTCATTTGTTTTTGTTTTTGAGACAAAGTCTTATTGTGTAGCCCTGGCTGGTCTGGAACTTAATTTGCTGACCAGGCTGACCTGGAACTCAGAGATCCACACATCTCCCAAGTGCTGGGATAAAAGGCATATACTACCCCACCTGGCTCTAATCTGCTTTGAGTTAATTTTGGTATATGGTGGGATAGAAGGGTCTAGTTCACTCCTCTATATAATATGCCACTGCACTCCAGTAAAATGACTACTATTAAATGAGTAGTCATTTATATATATATATTATAAAATAATATAAATATAAAACATAGGAAGACTATGGAGGAAAAGAAGCTCCTGCATCCTGTTAGTGGATATGTATATAAGTACACTTGTTATAGAAACAGTATGGAGGTTCTTCAAACAGTAAACACTAGAACATGGGCTGGAAAGATGGCTCAGTGATTAAGAACATTGAATGTTCTTCCAGAGGGTCTGGGTTCAAGACTCAGCATCCACATGATAGCTCACAAACATCTTTAATTCTAGCCCAGGGGATCTAGAAGAAAGGGTTTATTCCGAGGTAAGATTTCAAAGGGTTAGAGCCCATGCTTATCATGGCAGGGAGTATAGCAGCAGGCAAGCATGTGGCTGGAGCAGTATCTGAGAGCTTACATCTGGTCCACAAGCAGGAGGCAGAGAGAGAGAACTGGGAAGGGCATGAGCTTTTGAAACCCACCTCTAGTGACACACACTTTCTCCAACAAGGCCACATCTCCTGATCCTTCCCAAGCAGTTTCACTAAGTGGGGACCAATCATTCAAACATGTGAATGTCTGGTGGCCATTTTCATTCAAACCACCACAGATCCAGTGCTCTTTTCTGGCCTGTAAATCCTGTGGCTGGCTCTATACCCAAAAGAAGTGACATCATCATATCAAAAAGACATGTGCAAACTCTCAGGTTTTCTTTACCAATGTGCTTGGGTTTAGAGAGAGAGAAAGCCACTTGTTCCATCTTCACAGCCAGACTTTTTCATGATCAAACCAGGACTGCATTTCTTTCTTTTATAGGAAATATAGATGTACAGCAGTGAGAATTGAGAAATTACCCAATAGTGCATATTGGTACTAAATGTTCTAATATTCTTCTGTAGTTCTTTTATATATGACCTTCCTCCAGCTTTAAAAGTCTAAGTGTTCAGCATCCTTTTAATGTCATGAAGATGGTTGTATCTATTTTTCTGTAAAGACCAAAATGAGACCCTGCCCCAGCCTTGTTAAGTAAATGTTTCTTACCACATATCCAATTGTTGTATCGGCAGATGAGTCATTATTCCTTCTCCTTGAGAGGGTTCTCCCTTTCGAATCGGCTCTTTATCAGTCTTGTTGATTCCCATATTTTTTCTTTTCCTATGGAAACAAAAGCAAAACCCCTACCCCAACCAAGCACATATCCCGGCTTCCATTCTGAAGTTAGTATGACCTTGAAATAAATAGGTTGGTTCAACACAGAAGTCCTTTCCATTACCCAGTGTCTCTCTGCAGCTGAAGTTCCTTTCTCATCAGCATTAAGAAAGTTCAGTGTCAGCAAAGCACTATGTAATCTCTCCCTGGGTTTTTTCATTCCACCTTTCTGTTTATGAAGCATCTCTTTCAAGGTGCAATGGGATCTTTCCACTACTGCTTGTCCTGTGGGATTGTGTGGTATCCTTGTAATGTTCTTTATCTCATAGTATCCAAAAACCTGCCTCATTTTCTGGGAAGTATATGCTGGAGCATTGTCAGGCTTAATTTGATCAGAAATTCCCAACATGGCCATGGCTTCCATAAGATATGAGTACAGCATTAGCAATTTCAGAACTCAAGCCAATTGCCCATTGCATTCCTGAGTAAGTGTCAATTATATAATTACATATTTCATCTTTCCAAATTCTGGAAAGTGAAACATATTCATCTGCCAAATCTCATTTCTCTGTGTACCCTTGGGATTGCTCCCAGCAGGTAAAGATGGTTGATTCTAGAGGGAACATGTAGCACACTTTAGCAGACTTTCCTTGGCCTGATGCCAAGTGATGAAAAAGCTCTTTTTTAATCTCTTACTATTGACACGATGTTTCTTGTGAAATTCTGAGGGTCTATCACATTTCCTATTAATAATCAGTCAATCTCATCATTACCCTGTGCCAAAGGGCCAGGAAGACCTGTGTGAACCCTGATAGTGTTATGTACATAGGATGAATTCTATTTCTGATGATATCCTGCAGCTGTATAAACAATAAGTTTAATTCCATATCATCAGAAATGAAGTCAGCAGTCTCAATGTGTAATACAACTCCTTATGCATAATGAGAGTCAGTTACCAGATTAAGAGGTTCAGCAAAATCTAATAACACCATAATAATAGTATATAGTTCTGCCTTTTGAACAGAGTTATAGGGGCTTTGAGCCACCTTACTGAAGTGTTCTGATTTATAACCAGCCTTTCCTGATTTGTTTGCATTGGTAAAAAATGTAGGGACTCCAGAAATAGGTTCATCCTGTACCACAGGAGGAAAAATCCAGTTAGTTTACTTTATAAACTGAATCCTCTTGCATCAGGGATATTTGCTATTAATCACTCCCAGGAAGTCACTACAGGACTTCTGCCAAGGTTCACTGTCTGCTCATAATCGATCTATTTCCTTATTAGTCAAAGGTACAACAATTTCTGCTGGATCCTTTTCAGTCAACTGACAAAGTCTAAATTTTCCTTTAAAAATCAAATTGGAAATTTTTTCAATATGTGTTTTCATTTTCTTAGTCTATGTGGTAGAAATATCTGTTCTAGTATAATATTTTCTCTTTGCATTATGACTTTTGTAGGGGAATTCTGAGAAGGTAAAATAACCAAGATGTAATTGAGGTCTGGATCTATATTGTTCACATGTGCTTCTTATAATTTCTTTTCCACCAATGCTAATTCTTTCTCAGCTTCAACAGAGACTGTTTAAATCCTTATTTCCAACTAAGGTTTTGAACAAATGAACTAGTTCATAGTTTTTTTATACCAGTATCTGGCCGTATGTGAGTGATATCCCCTAGTAGGTTTTGAAAATCATTGAGAGTCCTCAGTCTGTTTCTCTTAAGTTGTACCTTCTGGGGTCTAATTGTTTGTAGGTCTATTTTGTATCCCAAATAATAGATAGAATATCCTCTCTGTATCTTTTCAGGGGCAATTTGAAATACCCAACCAGGCAATACCTTCTTCATTTCTTCAAACATTCTTTCCAAGGTGTCTATGTCCGGGTCTGCTAGTAATATAATCAACCATATAATGGTAAATGATAAATTGTGGGAATTGTTTGCGTATCACTTCTAGTGGCTGTTGTACAAAATATTGGCATAGAGAAGGACTATTCAACATCCTTTATGGAAGGACCTTCCATTGGTGCCTTTTTACTGGGCATGTATTGTTAAATGTGCACATTATGAATGCAATTTTTCTTTATCTTGTTCTTGTAGAGGCATGGTAAAAAAAACAATCCTTCAAATCAATAACTATAATAGGCCATCCTCTAGGTAGCAAAGAAGGTAAGGATATACCAGACTGTAAGGTGCCCATGGGCTGAGTCACCTTATTAATTACTCTTAAATCTGTCACCATTCTCCACTTCCCAGATTTCTTCTTGACCACAAATACGGGGGAATTCCATGGGCTGGTTGATTCTTCAATATGCTGAGCTTGTAACTGCTCCTGTATCAGCTGTTCTAGGACCAACAATTTCTCCTCTGTCAAAGGCCATTGCTGAATCCAAATAGGCTTGTCTGTCAACCATTTCAAAGGCAAAACTGTGAGTGTCTTTGTGGGGTCAGTACCTTTTAAACTGTGTTGTTGTGCAATCTGAATGACTGGTGACTATTTTTCATAGCCTCTTGAAATATTGTCTCCAGGGACATAATTGAGTCTCTGGTTGATATTTGAGCCTGAGGAGATCTTAATCTGGGTGTTCCATTGTTGTAGAAGATCATGACCCCATAAATACACTGTTATGTTAGCCATGTATGGCTTCAATCTTCCTCTCTGTCCTTCTGGTCCTATGCATTTAAGCCATCTCACACTCTGTTTTACCTGAGATAGTGTCCCAATACCTAGAAATTGAATATTTACCTTTTTTAGAGGCCATCTGGGGTGCCATGATTGTGGGGTTATGATTGAAATGTCAGCTTCTGTGTTGACTAAACCTTGCATATAAATATTATCTATTCTTATTTCCAACTTTGGTCTTTGTTCAGTTATGGAAGTCTGTCAAAATATATGTTTTTTCAGTTTATTTGATACTGTCAAATTCTCCTGTAAAGGCATTCTATTGTCTATGGCTACATGGTCCTCTGTTCCAGGCTTTGGATTCTCTACTCATCCTGAGGAGGCTGCTCTTCCACCATTACCGGATATGACTGGACCTTCTTTGGCTTTGAGGTCTGCTTTTAGGGGGCTACCTGCGGGAAGCCCCGAGTTACACTTTCCAATTGTAAAAGGTTGCTTTCTTTGTCTCTTGTGGACCTACATTCATTTGTCCTATGTTGGCCTTTGCCACATCTCCTGTACAACCCAAAAGGTGGTAGTGGCCTTATGTTTGAATTATTCCTGGACTTGAGAGTAGTCCCATAAGTACCTTGCCTACAATTCTTCTTTATATGGCCTGTCTTACCACAATTAAAACAGATGACGCCCTGATTTCTTATCCTAACATTAGCAATGGCTTGTCCTACCCAATTCTCCTCATCACTATGTAGAGATTCGGCATTAATGGCATATTGGATCCATTCTTCTGTGGGTGCACCTCTGATCTTTAATGGCATGAGCATCTTCTTATATGCCATATCAGCCTGGTCAAAAGCTAAAGAGAGTTATCAATTGCTTCCTAACTCCTGGATCTGACACCACTCTATGTACAGCCTGAGTCAACCTCTGTAGAAAGTCTGTATAAGGCTCTTTCTGACCTTGTTTGACCTGGGTATATGACTCAATCTTTTGTTTTGGGTCTAAAACCTTTTCCAAGCATTTAAGGCAGCAGTATGGCACAGCAAAAGGGTGTAGTCATCATAAGCATTCTGAACTGTCACATCAGCAAAGTGGCCTTCACCAAGAATTTGTTCCCTGGAGATGTTAGCACCCCCAGTTTGATCCTAGGATTCCAAAGGTCTAGCCTCTTCCCTAAACCAATTTCTCCTTTGTAATTATTGGCTATTGTCCAACACTGTGGTTGCCAGCTGCATCCAATCATGAGGAATTACCTGATTCTGCATTGATCACAAGTTTAGAAATTGTTTCTTGTATGACGAATGCACTCCATACATCAAAATTGCTTCCTTAATGGCCTTCATGTCCTGCATGTTAATGGGTTTATAATAATATAACACACAGTCTGAAGCCTTTCCATGTACTTTCTTTGTCTCTACTGTGACTAGGAATAGTGTCTGTGGAATAAGGGGCAATCCCTTCATGGTAACTACCTTAGGTAGAGTATCTTCTCTACCATAATATCGTTGAAGAGGAGATCCTAAATTGTTCTGGGTAGATGTCACCTCAAAACCTCTCTCTTATTTTTAAACACATTGTAAACTATTTAGAAGTTTTTTAAATTTGTCTTTACTATATATATCTTATCTTTTATTGTTTTCTGTTTCTGATCACAAATTTAATCTGCCAAAATGTGGCTATAACTAAAGGTTTGACTAGGGCAGTTGGCTGGCTCCACCGAGCTCCTAGTCTAACTTCATAGAGAGTTTAGCTTTTTAGTAGAGGTACTGGCAGTACTCACAACTACCACTTTGGGGAATTTTAGGGTCCACATTGCCACCAAGAAGAGCACCACCACCCACTGCTCATGACCTCCATTTAAGTATTTGGTTGCAGGACCTCTTAAAAGAGCTACCCATTATTTTTTTACTGCTAAAGCTGAGTCAGAAAGCCTCTCTTAAAAAAGCCATGCCTCTGCTGGCCTTCAGCAAACAGAGCGGACCCTAGAAAATGCTGCTACTAAGAAGCTTTCTTTGGCTCTGTTCCCTTTTTGCCTGTAAGAGCAGTAACTTAAGTCTGCCATAAGCAGCTTGTGCTTGTTCTGAAGCTTCTGTGAGACTTCAGGAACAGGCCTTGTTGCAGTTTAAGCTGCATGTTGCAAACCCAACATTTTGTAGCTGAAGCCAGTACACCATGCCATGGCGTCTCTGTACTGTGATCTATCTCAGAGATACAACCGCATACTGCTTTTGGCTCCATTTCTGTGATCTAGAACTCTTTTTAAGCTTTCTCAGGCTTTATGTGGATGTATATGACCCACATTGGCACACCATTTGTAGTATGAAGTTTCTGGCATGTCTAGCCCCAAGGTCCAGACCTTCCTGCAAACACTTGGCTCAAATAATTTACACAAAGGCTTATATTAGTTATAAACTGTTTGGCCTGTGGCTCAGGCTCATTACCAACTAGCTGTTATAATTTAACCCATTTCTATTAATCTGTGTATTGCCCCATGACTCATGACTCACCTGTACTGTACTGGCAGCTTGTAGGTATCCTTGACTCCAGCCTTCTTTATCTTTTATCTAGGCTCTAATTTCCTGCCTGCTTCGAAGATGTCTTGTCATAGGCCAAAACTGTTCTTTATTATCCAAAGATAATTCACAGCATACAGAAAGGCATCCCACATCACATTCCCTTCCCTCAGTTCCTCAGATTCATTCCTCCTTCCCTACCCACTTAACTGTGAGGCCTATTTTCTTTTCTTTTTCAAAAAATCTATCAAGTACAATTTGTGCTGACCACCGGCTTGGATGTATGGCCTTCCCACAGAACATGGACAACATACTAAGGGCCACATACCCTTAGGGAAAACTGCTTTTTCCTCTCTCTCAGCTGCCGGGTGCCAATGGCTCCTTAGCTGTGACTGCTTCCTCTGTAGATCAAATGGCAAGTGGAGAACATTCCCCACACATCTGTCTTCCACGGCTACAGTGAGGGTTTCCACAACTCCTACCTCAAGTTTTAGAGTGTGCAATATTGTTATCAAGGACATGGTAAAGACAAGGGTGATCAGGCTGACACAGGGAAGCATACAGTGAGGTCCCCATGCCCCAAGGGTAGGATCACTGTCTCCATGGAGTTAGAATAAGCTGCCTTCCTGGTGCCTGGATGTGTTCTACCATGGACACCCTTGGAGCCTACTTTTATCATGTAGGCAGAGTTGGTTAACTCAGTCTGCAGTTCTCCCTGCTTTCTGAGAAGGGGAGATGGGGCTGAACATCACAAACTCCTACACATGGCTTGCTCTTCTCGTGAGTCATCCCCTTAACCAAGAGCTCAGTAGAGGCTGCCTGGAATAAAACAAGTTTCTGGAAACTCCATCAGTCAGGACATTATAAAAATTTTAGGGTTTCTATCCAAAAGCTGGGAAAAAGACCATTTGATAACAGGCCCCCAGACCATGATGGAAGTTCCATTTAGGCCTTGGAACTTAGCACATAGGTAGCACCACTAACCAAAATGAAAACAAAGACCTAATCCATCAAAGTTCACAATTCTGAGAACATCTCTAAAAAGTCTGCTTTTTGGCTTCTATAGTTTTGCTTCTGGCTAATTGTTCTTGTTAGCTGAAGTATGTTAACCAAATACATGGTTTTTTTTGTTTTAAAACCTCACCCTGACAAAGCCTCAGGACTGCACTCAGATCCCAAACACCCTGTGTAGTCACCAGCCACTATTAAAGGCTTTTTATTGGCCTGAAACTGTGTCCAAATAGTCTTATCTGGTGGATGCCTCACATCAGTTCTCACCTAGCACAGCTGTGCAAGTATATCTTTTCCTTAATGTTTCTGAACATGTAATTAGTCAGACACTAACTAGAGACTGACAGAACCATCTACCTTATGCTTACATAAAGTATTTACACTTCAGATATCACTTTTCAACTTCATAATTTCATATAAATGTGTCTCAGGGATCTTCAGAACAGCACAGAATGTACTTTATTTAACAGCAATTGTGCAGTATGAGATTAAAGGAACACATGAAAGTACAATGAAATGCCCAGCTACCGTTCATCTTACAGTAAAGGCTGTGTCCATGTGGTCTTTAGAGCTCAAGCTGTGGAAAAAGAATTTCATAACAGACCCTGCCATGTGAGTGGCCTGGCTCAGAAGTTGACAGAACTTTGCTCCTCTGAATCCTTGCGGCTTAGCAGTGACCAGAAAAGATCACAAGACCCTAGTCACACTGGAGCAGAGCAGAAGGGGTGACTGAGACCCATCTTTCTATAGAAGTGACTTTTAAGTCTTCAGGAATCCATTCATGACCACTGTCACACCTTAGCTGGGTCATGAACTCACAGTAAGGTGTGGGTCTTATAGAATGACACCAGTGTTCTTTTGGACAGGGAACGATATCTTTCTGTGGGCTTGCATCCAATTTAGCAGTCTTCTTTTTGTGTGGTTTTCTATTCCCAGAGGGTACCTCTCCTTCTGCATGTCAGTCAGTAAAGAAACTTTAACTTTTTTTTCTTTTAAAAATACTGATTTTCAAAAAAAAATTATCCAAGGAAATCTAATCTTTGATCATATCTCCAAACTCCTAGACAAGCTGATGAGACCCAGTGCATAGTTATGCTCTATGCAAGGTTTATTCTGCCGAAAGTTGACAGTGTTGGCTGTTTCAGTTAATCTATCTTGAATAAAAGCTGTTATCTAAAGGTTAGATTTTTTTGAAATTAGTTTTTTCCTTCTTATTCATAAATCTTAAATACTCTTAACTCAAGCATCATACCTTTCCTTAAATACTTGCCTAAGCCAAAAGAGATGGAATTTTTGAAAGGTCAGCTTGGTTTATTTATTTAAATAAGAGTGATAATTAATGTTATTTATTATATGTTTAAGGCAAATCAATTAATCACAAATCGGAGCAATATAAATAAAAGTAAGACATGAACAATTTTATTGAGTACTATGAGCAAACTTTATCAAAGACAAAACTGAAACTATTTAAAGATGTGAACGGGCTGGCCCAAAGCAGACTAAGAGTGACCTGTGGCTTGCTAGGACATTAGTTGCCTTCTTTTGTTAAGCTAAGGAACTGGAATGCCTTACCTAATCACTCAACTGGTGCTAAGATCATTTTGTAAATAAGAAAGTAAATGTTAGAAGTGGCATTTGTGTGTATTCAGTGTTAATCAATAGACTGTAGTGGCCTGGATGCTGTAACAAGCAAAATTCTACATTTCTGTCCTCTACCCTGATCCTGTCTCCCTGGCATACCTGTCTGATCTTGAACCTGACCGATGATATTTGATTTCCCTCCCTTCTTGTAATCTTGTGCTGCCACCATTTTCCAGAAATGAGATTTGGTGGCCACATATTACTGTTGACGTGATCTGCCTGAGATTAAGAAGAACATAAATTCCATCAACTAGGTCTACCTGGGCATGTAAATAGGACAGTGTAAATAAGAGGCTGTAATGAGTGCGAGTTCTGTCCTGCATACAAGAGTGTGTAGTTTTGCATTCTCCCCTGTGGAAGTTTTTCTGTTACCTAATGATCCAGCCTGTTGGTGTGTGGCTGGGAACAGTGCACACCTGTAGCTGTGCAGTGAGATAGCAAGAACTGGAGGGAGGTTTATTGAGTTTAGCTGGCACTTATTTAGCCTCTCAGTGCCCAATACGATTTTTCTCCAATTTTTACTTAGCTATTATTTTTTTTGTGGGTTAGATTCTAGGAAGCAGCAAATTTATAAAGCTCATTCTTTGAGTCACAATTCAAAGGTAAAGGAAACTAAAAATGTAATTTGGTGTTTGTAAACTGAAGTGTGGTTCCCTTTTCTGTTTTTAAAGTTGTTGACACTTTCAACAAAAACTTGAAACTGAATGTAAATGTAAGTCATCCAAACAAGACAGTCAACTGGCATGTCTTAGTCTGTCAGGTGGCTTCTCAGGAGCGACTCAGTACAGGATGAGAAAAATGGTGTCTTTTATGACAACTGTCTCCCCATTTATTTATAAATGAATTGATTTTTTTAATTATGAATAAAGTCTCATTTTTTTTATCCATGTATCCCTTGTTCAAACTCCCTTTCCCCTTCTGCTCCATGTTTATTTTAACTTTATGAGTTTAGACTTTAGACTTAAGGGAGGACTTCTCCCAAACACTCTAAAGAAAAGCTAGAGACTTTTCCTTTGTACAGTGCTCAGCTCTCTGTATTATGCAGAAGTTCCCTGTACTTCTTGATGGTCTCACTAGCTGATAAAGGACAGTTAGTGTCAAGTTGATTTTTGTTTCTTTAACTTGCTTTTAAGCATTTTATACTGCATTCCAGAGTACTGTAGTCTTAAATAATTTCCTGTTAATCTGTCATCTTGTCGACAATGCTTTGTCCTGGGGTTTTCCTATTGGCAGCAGCATGTGCTGCCTCACACAGAAGGTGAGCCCAGATAATCCTCTGAGTGTCTCTTACCTCAGGGTCAGTTGCTGTGGTTTTTACTCCCCATCAGATTGTGTGATGGCCTTTACTGGGAAGCTGAGCTCTGTCTTCAGGCATGCTTCTGTTCTGAAGAGCAAGATGAAGGATGGCGAGCTGCCTTTCTCCGTAGTGACATCAATGGGAAATCTTGGGTTTGACAAGTGTTATCAGATGCTCCAGATAGAACATCCCTATTTTGGGAACTTCAGTTCATGTTTCTGTGAAAAAAAAAATACTTGAGTTTTTTTTGTATTACCTTGATTTCTTGAAGGCTAAATTCAGTGACATGTTACAAAATGATTAGATTTGTTTGAATAGTTTTTATGCTAAAAATGTTCAGTTTTGGCTCAGTTTGATATGGGAAGAAACTCCAAAGTATTTGGATTAGAAACAAATACTGATGCTTCACTCATAAGCACTTTAAACTACTGTGTTGGAATCTTCTCTCCTGGACTGTGTGCTGTGGTACCACCAACACACCTTTGTTCATTGTACATTGTATGGCATATGTACTTGCAAAAACACTCTTAAAATAATTATAATTTTATCTTTTGGTTATATTACCCACTGTGGTAATTTGGATCCTATCAATACATTAATAAAACACTAGATACTTAGAGAGCCAAAACATCATGTTGTCTATTGACTAGTGTGTAAAAGCAGAGTAGGGAAACTAAGCAGACTGGAATTACAGGCCTCCTAGCCAGAAACTTTGAAAGCTGGGTTGAAACTCAATGATACCTACAGAGCAGTGGAGGCATGGACAGAGCACCTGCTCACTACGCCTGCCCTGCCCTGTGGCATGCTGCTGCTTGTTTGTAGGTAGTGACATCCGGAGTGCTCATTGTCAATAATCTAAAGTCATCCTCTGTTTAACTGTACTGTAACTGTAAGCTAATGGAACCTATAAGAACTCTTCTGTATTTAGGAGCTTTTGTACAGCAAGGTCAATAATCCTGATTGAAGGGAGAAGCCATGGTATTACCCATATCCAAGGAAAAAGGCTGAAATATAACTGTCTCCATTAACTGTCTGTTGAATTGGGAAGCTGTGGCATAGATCTTAAATGTGTTTTTCTCAAATATGAATTGTAGTTGGATGCTTTTTGTGTAGACTGTAAGTGCTATGGACAGTCTCAGCACTGAACATGCATCTATGCCTCACAGATGAATTCAGCCTTTGTCCTGGATTCTACTATGCCTCAGCCAGTATCTGAGTGCAGGAGAACTGCACTGTTTGCTAGCAGAGATACTTCCTGCTTTTTCTTTTGTTGTTACATTTTTTTAATGTTTGAAATTTAAGTTTTACTGTTGTTAATTTAAGTAAAATTTGTTCCATGGATAAAATGGCATCAGCAGTGAAATCAACAGCCTCATTCATGCTGCAGCTGGAGTGACATTTGTGTTCTGTGTTCATGAACTTGCAATGAAGCCACATTTCTGTTAAGATACAAGTGTGGCTTAGGCTTTATTTCTGATTAGTAAGGCTTTCTACCATCAATTAAATGAAGGAATGTATCTTTTTGGAGATATTTATATTCCGTAAATAAACACTGGTTGTAACAATAAAGTTGAGTTTTAACTATTAAAAAAAATAAAGATGTGAATGGGTTTTACGTGTGATTCTGGCACTGGGCACACATCATTGCATAAGATACAGGTAAGTGTTCCAACAAGGAGGCTGGGTGTGTTTATAAGAAAGGGAGGCATGAAGAAAGCAGAGGAAAATAACTTTGGCCCTTTCAGAGTTATCCCGCTCTAGAGCAAGAACAGGGAGGCAATAGAAAAGGAAATGATTAGTTCACATTCCCCTACACACCAAAACTTGACTGCTTGAGAATTTGCAGGTCATTCCTCCTGATTTCTTGGGAGATCCAACAACAACTTCCTTTCAACTCAGTGAACAAGAAACTTCTGTGCAAGTGACTTCATTTTGAGTTTTGATCTGGTTGGTTGGGGCTTAATCCATAAACTTAGTTCAAAACAATAACATGCTGTACTTTTCATTTAGCAGACAAAACCAAAACACTAGAAGGTGCAGTTTTAAAATTTTTATTAATTAAAAATGTGTGTATGTATGCTGTATGCACGTGTGCATGGGTCTAACATTTTATATAAATGAATGCTTGATTTTGACTTTATAAGACTCACAGTCAAGCCTCTCTCGGAAAGCATACATAAGTTGCATTTTTGTCTTGAAATCAGACAATATCTGCCCCTGTTATTTAAAAAGATTTCTTTAATTATTTCCTATAATATTTTTAATTTATTCTTTGAGAAATTTTCTACGTATATACAAAGTAGTTTAATTACACCAACTCCTCCCCTCCCCCGACTCCCCTTGGACCCTTTCCAACCTCATAGCCTCTTTTTTTAAAGCAATAATTTATAACCTAGTGCTGCTTGCATACTCACGGGTTAGGGTCAATCCCTGGAGCATGGGCTACTTACCAATGGCCTTACCTTTTAAGAAAAATGATTTTCCCTTCTCCAGGAGCCATGAACTGTCCCCATGCCAGAATGTTGATTGGCTTGATTTTGTGAAGTTGACCACAGCTGCTTTGAGTCCATTAATATAGCAACAATGTCATAACCTGTGGGTAGCCTTTCATAGCACGCCTCCAAAACTCTCGATCCTATACTATTGGTTCCAACCCTTCCGTGATAGTCCTTGAACCTTGGCCAGGGGGTTGGAGGTTGATATAAATGTCTCATTTAGGGCTAAGTGTTCAAAGCCATTTATTCTCAGCACATCCACTAGTTAAACATCTGGGATGTCTATTGAAAAAAGGATCTTATCTGACAAGCATTTAGAGGCATGATGGTTAGTTTTAAATTGTCAACTTGAGAAAATCTAGAATGACCTGGGAAGAAAGTCTCAAGGAGGGGTTATCTAGCTAGGTTGGCCTATATGCTTGAGGATTTATTATCTGACTTGAGGTGAGAAGAACTGTCCACTGTGGGTGGCACATTTTCTAGGTAGGAGAGAGTGGAGAATGTTGGCTGTGCAGAAGCATGCACACATCCATCCTCTTTGTATTTGTCTGAGGATGAGATAGACTCCAAAGGTATAACCTTCCTGTAATGGTAGATTCTAACCTGGAATTGTGAGCTAAAAATAAATCCCTTCTCTCTGAAGTTGCTTTTGTCAAGGTATTTATTACAACAACAGAAAAGGAATCCAACACAAGAAGACAGTGTGATGATGACCAGCCGGCAAAGCAACACGAGGTTCTCCAGTAGCCTAGAACCTTCCCAGCTATTCTTCCTCTGTTCCTGGTGGTTGTTAAGCATAAGGAAGCTTGCTTACACTACTTCACCAGGGAATATCCCTGATTTCCCCTGAGTGGAAGGATATTTCCTCTCACAGAATTTGGCCTTTTTTAGGGCACATAAGCAAACCCCATGTGATTTTCTTCAACTCACAAATTTCTTCCTTTTTCTCATAGTCAAGCTCTCAGGGTGATCTGGAGTCAGTCAGGATCTCCTCCCAGGCCTAGGCTTGTGTGCAAAGGAAGGAAGACACTGCTTAACTGTGTTGTAGGCTGTATCCATGTGGTGATGTAGTATGCCAGTGTGCTTTCTTAGAAGTCAGGGGAGGATGTTGCTCATCCTGTTGTATCATTTTCTGCTTTCTACTTTGAATACAGGGTCTCAGCAATCTTCCAGTCTCTGTCTTCCCAGGCTGTGGGGTTGCCAGTACACATGTGTTCATGTCCAGTGTTTAATGTGGGATCTGGGACTTGAACTCAGGTCTTTATGCATGTGTAACAAGTTGTACCCACTGAGCCAAGTTCCTGTCTTCTCTTTTTCAATAAGACTTGAGCATTGCTGGACTGGAAGGAAATGTATCCCAAAAGAGGTTGGGTACTTGCCCCTCTCTTCTGAAGTTATTCTCCAAAACCTTGGGATTCTTTGTCTGGTAGGAGTGTTTTGTGTACATCAGCCTTTTGCCCAGCCAAATGGTAACACTGTGACTTGGGTTAAGGTATTTGAGCCAGACTAAGAAGGTCACCAAGTAAAGGGCATTGTCTCACGTGGTGTCAGCGCAGCATCCTGGTGGGCTGGAAACTGAAGTCATCCTGTGACTATATCTGTACATCCTCAATAGCATCTCAAAAGCTCCAGATGCCAGAGATTTAATGAACTTCCCGAGTTTACAGAGCTCTGTGTGTATCCCTGCATCCGTATCAGAAAAGAAATACTGTCCCAACTCCATGCACAGAAGCCAAAGAGAAGATCCACAGTTGATTCCTTTCCTGGCTCTCCCGTGATGTGCTTTCCATGGTTGATTTCCATCAGTGTTCTTTGGCTATGTATTAGCTCTCACTGGGTTGTGTCCATCCTTCCAATGAGTTGTCTTTGAAAGAGAGCATGGTTTAGGGATTTCCAATCTCCAAACGGGTAATTGAAGCCGTAAGTGAGGGCCATCGTGTGAACTATTCTCTGGCTTCCTAGTTAATTAGCTTTTTCAGTTGACACTAATAATAGGGCTCACTAGAACAACTCTGATCTGCAATATGAGATTTGGGAGATGAAAAAATAGAAGGGAAAGTATTAATGACCTTTGATTCTTGACTGGGTGCCTGGCTGTCCACACTACATATTGTATCTGTATAGTGCTCCATTACTGGGCTGGAGAGATGGCTCAGCTGTTAAAGGCTAGGCTCACAACCAAAAATATAGTGCTCCATTACTAAACCAAGTTACTGTGGAGGTAGAAGTGTGAATTGATTCATCAGCTACATAAGAAATTCACACTAAGAAGATTTAGGCAAATACATAATTTTTTGGTTATTATCTGTAATATTGAGAGTGAAAATTGTTGAAATAAGTTGGGAATACTAATAGTACCTATTGCTTGCCTGCAGTATTGGTGAGCTTTTTTTTTTTTTTATAAATAAAGTCACATTTTCTATTCGTGCATATCCTTGTTCAAGGTCCCTTACCCCTCCCACCCCCTCCAGTCACTCTCTCTTCTCCACATCTCCCCATTTCCTCCCCAGCAAGGGCAGGAGGTCCTAAGGTCCCAATGTGGCTTAGTTCAGCATCCACTCCTGGCAGATCCAGTTTCCTCCTCCCCACATCAAGACTGAGTCAGGTGTTCTTCTAGGGGGAGTGGGATCCAAGGTGCCAGTCTAAGGTGTTTCAGATCCCAAGCTGTTCAGTGGTTGTGGTTTGCAGCTTGGGCATGCTTTGCTTTTTGCTTTTTTGTTTAGAGTCCACTAATGAGTGAGTACATCCCCTGCTTATCTTTCTGGGTTTGTGATACCTCGCTCAGGAGGATATTCTCCAGTCTATCCATTTGCCTGCAAATTTTAGGATATCATTTTTGGTGAGCTTTTATAACTTTTTTCTTATTTGAAAGAATTTAGAATCTCAGAGGGCAAAGATGATGTGACACCTGAGCTTGAAACAACCAAAGCAATGATCTGTCAGCTTAGCCAAGGTAGGGACACTGACCAAGTGGAGGGTGAGGCTGGAAGGATCATGCCAATTGAAGCATCCAGAATCTCTGACATTGCCCATCAACACACAAGTCACTGCAGGCTAATGAAACTAATACTCAATGATTTATCCAGATAATACTGTTGTTGTTTTTTTTTTTTCTGTCTCAGTTTTGGAAAACAGTCAATGAGAGTTTGGTTTTATTTGGGAAGAATTCCAACTTAGATTTATTGAATTGCTGTAGGGTTGTTTGAATTCAGTATCCACTGTTATAACTTGGTGGAATTATATTTGGATGGATTCAAGTTCTTGGCCTTATGTTGATAATTTGATAGTAGCTGAAAGTAAGGAAGGTCGACCTTCAGAGGGGACACACAGGACACACAAAAGCTGGTTGACAAATCCTGCAAAAGTCCAAGAATTTATCCAATGGTCACATTCTTGGAAATAGGCTATGGGTGTTGTGTATTCAGAACCGAGACCACAGTAAGTCAGGGAGTCTGCCAAAAACACCTCAGGGAACCCTGAATCCACAGAGAAACAACAGGCTTCATTTGGGTTTTTAAAGCCTCAAAGTCCACTCCCAGTGACACACTTCCTCCAACAAGGCCACACCTCCTAACTCCTTTCAAGTGCTGCTCTGTGATGACTAAGGATTCAAGTATATGAGCCTAAGGGCGTCGTTTATACCCGAACAGCCACAACAGGCCAGCTGAGCCAGCTGTGAGCACCAGTCCTCAGTGGTCTCTGCATTAGTTCCTGCCTTCAGTGTGCTGTCCTGCTCCAATTCCTGACTCTCTTTCATGACAGACTGTAAGTTTGGGCCTTTCCTGCCCAACTTGTGTTGGCCATGTTATCTTGACCACAGAAAGAGAAAGCAAACTGACACAACTGTTGAGCCTTATCCTGGACCAGATGCAGGCCATGGCAAGGTCAATTCTGAGGGTGGAGGTGAGAGGAATCAATACTCTGGCTTGTGAAGAACCTCTCCTTCCCGGCTGTTTCTGTACCCCATTCCCTGCCATCTATATTCTTGCTCCTGTTGAGAGTAGCCAGTCTCTTTTCCATATGTCAAGGGCCAGAGGGTACAGTGCAGAGTTAGAACAGGAGATAGACAGCTAGTTCTGGAGTCATGGGTCACTCATGGGTCTCCAGCAGAGATGCTCACCTCCTTTAGACAGTAGGATCCAAGTGCTCTGGTTGACCCTGTCTTCCTGATGGCGCTCCTACTTCCTGAAGTGCTATATTTCTTTAAAAAACTTTCTAGAGTAACAGAATCTTATAAAAGACCAAACAGCATCTATCCCTAGTTAAACAGAAATGTTTTCTCTTATGGAACCTCTGATCCATTTGTTGGCAGTTTCCCTATAGCATGATTACACCTTTGCTTTTCAGCTAATATCCACTCATACATGAGTACATACCATGTTTGTCTTTCTGGGTCTGCATTACCTCAGTTTCTAGTTCTATCCACTTACCAGCAAATTTCATAATGTTATTTTTTCATATCTGAGTAATACTTTATTTTGTATATGGACCCCATTTTCTTTATCCATTCTTAGGTTAAGGGACATAGATTGTTTCCAGACCCCAGCTAGTATGAATAAAGCTGCTATGAACATAGTTGGGTAAGTGTCCTTGTGGTAGAATGGAGCATCTTTTGGGTATATACCTAGGAGTGGTAGAGCTGGGTCTTGAGTTAGAGCAATTCCCAATTTTCTGAGAAACCATCATATTGCTTTCCAAAGTGGCTGTACAAGTTTGCATGCCCACCACAATGGAGGAGCGTTCCCCTTGCTTCACAGTCTCACGAGCATGAACTGTCACTTGTGGTTTTGATCTTAGCCATTCTGATAGGTGTTAGACGGAATCTCAAAGTCACTTTTGATTTGCAGTTACCTGATGGCTAATGATGTTGAACATTTTAAAAAGTGATTCTCAGCTATTTCTCTGTAGAGAAATCTGCTTAGATCTGTATCCCATTTTAGAATTGCATTATTTGGCTTGTGGGTGTTTAATTTCTTGAGCTCTCTATATATTTTGGATATTAGCACTCTGTCAAATGTGGAGTTGGTGAAAATCTTTCCCCTTTCTTTAGACTGCTGCTTCATCCTGTTGACAGCCTTTGTCCTACAGTCGAGAACTCCATTGTGTATTTTGACCCCACACAGAGTCCTGTAACTGAATTGTGAAAAGTTGTCAACAGTAAAAGGTTTCTGAACATTCATCGACCCAAAACTTCAAAATCTAATGAGCCATGAGTCTGAAATGATGCTGGCAGGGCTCCCTAATTCACTATAGTCTTGGTTCTGAATACACAACACCCACACTTTGCATTCAGTACATCACCATGCCAAGCTAATACCAATGAACACTCATTCAAACACTGCAGCTCAGACTTGAGACTATCATAAGTTCGTATTACAATGTTTTTAGCGTACACACAGAGTTCTCTGCTCTTACAGAAATATAATGGTTTAATTATGCAAAATAAAGACTTTGTAGTCTCTTCTGCCGGCATTTCTCAGCATGTATCAAATCAGTGTATCTTTGGGTTGTATTGTTGAGATGTTTGATTTTAAAAGCTGCTGTTTGAGTTGCTGACTTGAGCATCATAAAAAAGACATTAAATGAATTCAGAATATAATTTTTTAAACAATTTCTGGAATGGTCCTAAGCATGCTTCTGCAATTCTAGACTAATACGAAGTGATTTTCTCAGCATTGGTGACTATGAAAGCAAAATATCGGTCAGCTCTGAGAGGCAATAACTATGCTTTCCATCTTCCACCAAGATGAATTCTTTAAGAAGAACAAACCAGCACATTCATCCCAGTCCTATGCAAATTTGCTTTCATCTGTAACACATAGTAAAACTACACACGCCGTAGAATTGTAAAATCTGCTTTGTGATTTGTCATCAATACATGTATGGTTTGCACCTGTCACCTGTTTTATATTCCCAGGTTAACAGGAAGAGTGACAATTGAAAGATGTCACACTCTAAAGTGTCCCCATCTGTGCCCTAAAGACTCCACCACTGTTCTAGGGAACAGTGGGGGATTGCTATAATAGAAGACCATGGCGAGAAAGGGTGGAGACCAAGAAGTATGGATCACTTATTGGTCCTCAAAGTTAATTAGAGATCTTCTTTTGGCTAATTCACCTATTTCTCCGGGTGTGTTTTCCTAAATTGATAAGAGTTGGGAGTACTGGCTGTTCTTCAGGAGGACCTGAGTTCAATTCCCAGCATCCACATGGCAGCTGGCAGCTGTCTCTGATTCCAGAATCTGACACCCTTGCCCAGTTGTGCATGCAGGCAGGACACCAATTCACATAAAATAAAAATATTTTTTTAAAAAAAAAAAAAAAACAAAGGGAAATGTTTGGAGGATTTAAACTTCAATGGTCCAGGGGCCAGAGAGTTGACTTAGTGAATAAGAGAATCTCTGTGCTTCGAGAGGAAACCAGTTTGAATTCTTTCCCCATAATCCAGTCAAGCAGTTCACAAACACCTGTAATTCCAGCTCCAGGGGACCCAACACTCTCTTTTGGCCTCTCAGGGCACCTGTACTCCGGCATATTATCTTGCCCTGACCTCCACCACATATAACACTCAATTAAAAATTTAAAAAAAAAAAATCTTTGAAAAATTTGGTAGTCAATTCTTTTTTTGGATGGCTCTTTTTCTTTCTGTCTCGGAGTGACCCCCATTCTTTGATCTTTCTTCATTCTCCTCCCCTAAACCATGTACACCCCAATGTTGAAAATACAATCTTTTCTTGTTAGAAAAATTCCTAACATTTTGTTTACCTTCTGGTTGAGGATACTATATAAACTCAGTGATAAGAAACCTGATGAAAACCAGTTAAAACATTGGAAATTTTGTTTTGTTTTTAAGGAAAGAATTTGCGGTCATCTTTTAGACACTGCATTTTTGATAGTATGAAAACACTCAGTGTGTCTTCTGGTTATGAGACACTGAACTAAAACACTGTCATGATATAAAGTGCTATAGCACAACAAAAACCCCAACTGAGCTGCCTTTAGCATGGATAGGACTCTTGTGTCTCTGAAGAGTTGTGTCTAGTGGAAAGCTGTTTTGAACTTAGATTCTCCTTTATTATCTGAGCTCAGAAGAGCTGGGAGGCTGAGATTCTCAGGTCGATTCGCTAATTCTCAAATCTAGCAGAAGTAGCCTTGGAGTGATAAAGATAACACAATTGATAAAGGGAGACGGAGAAGCACATCCTTGCCTCCCATATCCAAAACATGATGGATGTACTAATAAAAATGGCTCGGAATCAGAATCTGAACTCTTGGTTTTGGTATCAGCATGCGTGTGGGATCATATTTTACAAGTTCTTGTCCATCAACTGCTTCATCTGCACACTGAAGGGAGAGTGGCATCTGTTCCTGGATCTAAGGGCATTCCAGCAGCTTCTGTACCACTAAGTAGGAAAATTAGGGCGTCCTTTGTCTCTTAGATGGGGAAGGAATGGCCGTAGGGGTACTTCAGGGCAGACATTTCAAATTCGACTTTTTTCTATCTTTGAGCGGAAAATCAAAATGAGTAAAATGGGTTGGAAGTTTACACATGAATTTAGGTGATTTCTAAAACATCGCTAACTGTTGTAGGCTATGTATACTTTATTTTATTTATTCCTGTAAAAGGCCACACTGAGCCTGGTTTCCTGGTGTGGCAGTGTTGAGAGGGAAGGCCCCTGGAGTACTGCTTGATTCCTGGGGATAGAAACTTCATGAGTGAATTAGTATCATTTTCACTTGATTAGGTTATTGCTTTCTACTGTGAGTTGAACCAACTTGTGACCTTTATAAGACCTTGAATTTTCCAGCCTCTGGAGCTTTAAGTTAACTGGTCTCCAATGACTATATTAAAACTATAGAAAATAGACAGTGATAACACTTTTTTAAATATAGAGATGGGATTTCACTATGTCACATAGGCCCATCTTAAACTCAGAGACTCAAGCGATCACTGGCTCTGTGTGCATCAGGGACTGCAGGGTCCCATGAGTGTACCTAGTATGTTCATATCTTACTTTGGGCCTATAAAACATGTCTGGCTGATACACTGCTAGTTTGGGCCAGGGAGAAGTCTGTCTTTGAGGAGGAGAGGTAAAGCTTGGTAGAGAGGTACTGGTTTTTCTCAGGAAGTGCCTGCCTTAGGGAAGGACACAGAGCAGTGTATTTGCCCTGTGGCAATGGTAAACTGCAGAGATTGGCGGTTATTTCTCACTGCCAGACTTGTACACCAAATAAATAGACATTTGTTTCCTACCTAAACACGGTGATGTTAAATGTGTTCTTAATATATTGTACTCTCAAATATTTGGACTTATTGTAGTCAATAATTACATTT
The DNA here is from genome assembly GCA_004025045.1 of Sigmodon hispidus. Classification (NCBI taxonomy): domain Eukaryota; kingdom Metazoa; phylum Chordata; class Mammalia; order Rodentia; family Cricetidae; genus Sigmodon; species Sigmodon hispidus. The sequence continues at coordinate 21,916 of PVIH01009596.1, forward strand.
AGTTGTTGAAGATCCTGGAGGTATTCTCAGGGCAAGAACTTGGGATCCTTGGGAAGCGTCTGACTACCCTCATAGGCTGGAACACTCCAGCGAAACATCTTTTCTTCAGCAGAGCTGGCCGTGGAAGTCAGCAGGTACTACTCCCACAGGCAGCTAGCTGTTCACAGGACATCTCTCCCATGTGTGTGGCATCTGGGTCAGGCAGGGACGTTGTTTGGAAGCATCTAATTTCATTTTACCGTAGAGGAAGGGCTTTGTCACTGTGTCCAGGGCTCAACAGAATCCCACCAACTGGAGTAGCTCTGAGATCTTGCCTCAGGCTCAGATGCTGTAATGGGTAGACCAGTTACCTCTGTTCTAAGTCTGGCTCTTTATCACTTGCCTCACCCACCTCCCCACCAGGACACAGCCTCAGGATCTCCTGACCTCTTTCCAGCCTTCAGTCTGTTGTGTTGTCAAGGCCCTATAGCTGAGCCTGAGTAATTTCCTGGACAGCATTTTCTTTGCCAGAAAACCATGTTTTACCTTCATCATTGTCTTGCTTCTTACGTATCACCTCTGAAGCTGACAATTCTGAGGAGCTTTCCTATTAAATCTAGCCAGTTACTAATCTGACTCTTCAGCTACATTAATATACCTTGAGTGGCTTTGCCCTTGGTCTAACAATGAACGGTATTTAGTACTCATGCTTGATTGCCCAGTCTTGTAAATTACCCCTTCTCTTTTCTAAATTAGACTTTGAATGCAGCAAAGATTAAGGCTTTTAGTCTAGATTGATAGTTACTGGTAACCAACCCTTACACAGTGTGAGCCAAATCTTGCATGGTAGCTTGAGAAATTATTCGTAGGGAGCAGAGGGAAGAGAACCGTGTGAAAAGATGACTTGTCTAGCATTCAGGCTCATTCAATTTCCCGTAGTTAAGTGATCTTTATAGCAGCCACCTTGTTTCATAAATGCATACACTACAGCTTAGTGTGATCTTTATATGCCCATCTCCCGTAAAAGCTGTCATCCAACCCCACTAATAACTACCATCAGACTGTCAGACTGTGCCCTTTGTTTATTGTTGGTGTGAAACAAGCAAAGTTCTTGCTATAGAGCCCCAAGTTCAAGTGTAGGGAAAACAGTGGTGCACTACCATATCTGCCTGCCGGGAGTTTAAATATGAGGGATGGAGTATGATGGATTTAAATTCAAGCCAATTGAAGTCCTTGGGACAGGATGGCATATATCTGCAGGCAGAGGCTGGGCAAGATGGCATCCAGATCTAGCCAGTCTTACCTAAATGAGGTGCTTTTGAGGTGTTGGGTACAAGGGTATGCCAAAAATGGGGGGGGGGGCAGACCACCGTGAAGTATAAAGCCAGAAGCAAAGCCAGAGTCAGGTTTCTGGTAAAGCGGGCAGGTTTTAAGGCCATTTTTATAGCAAAGGTAAGCATCAGGAATGGGATGTATGCTAGGAGCCACATAGAAATAGCTACTAAAGTTAGCTTTGGTCCACAGAAGGCGCCGGCTCTAAGGGGCAAAGGGGCTAAAAGTTGACCCTCAATGTTGACGGAGATGCTGGTTGCAAAGCTGGAAGCCACTGTTAAACGTTAACCCTTAGGGCTGGAGAGATGGCTCTGCGGTTAAGAGCACTGACTTATTCCGGAGGACCTGAGTTTGATTCCCAGTATCCACAAGGCAGCTAACAACTGTCTGTAATTCCAAGATCTGACACTCTTACACGGTTAGGCATGCAGGCAAAACACCAATTCACATAAAAAATAAATATTTTTTTAAGAAAAGTTAACCCTCAGTCACGGACAGAGCTGACAACTGTTATCTCTCATTTCTTTAGGTTTATAATTCCATAGTCCTAAATTTTTCTCTTCCGATTCTTGGGCCCTTCAGAGGGTGATTATTCAGCAGGGAATACCGTGAAGAGACAAAAGGCAAACAAAATGACCCTTCATTTGTTTCCCATTATAAGCATGTTCTCAACAGCATTGTTATAAACGCCAGACTAGGCCACAGGGTTAGACTGTTGGCAGATGAAGAGCTCCTGTGACTAAACCAACTGAATCTAATGGGGCTTGAGATGGTTCCATCAGCGATAAACCTGGAGAGAATTGTTACTGAAGGAAAACCCTGGGTGGGCCCGCTAGCTTCTTGTAATCTCAATTGGTTTGAAGATCAGTTATTCTGTAGGCACACAGCTGAGCCATGCATTATTCATTTCCCACTAGTTCTGTTACAAAATTGTGGTGTCTGGCATGTTTATCATGAAAACACTTATTTAGATTATAATAGAACTTTTGGGTCTCTTTAGCTAAAGTCCTGATTCTTTACTAGTGCCTACTAGAGGGCAGGAAGGGAGAAAGGCAAATTAATATTGAGGTAACAGGAGAGGAAGACCTCAGCATATCTTCCGGATGCAAGATGGGCCCATCCCGCAGCTCTGAGAAGACACCATCTCACCGAAGGCTCATAAACGCACCACAGGAAGGAGCATTTCAGAGTTAGCTAAGCACAGTTATGTGGCCCGATATCACAGCCATGTAAATAGACTATGAGACACCCAATAGTAACATAGTCAAAATTGCTGGGCCCCAGGGAGTCAGCTGACCAGAAGAACTGAGAGAAGATGATGCTGGAACAGGAGTAGTCCTACTGAAAATCAAGAGAATTTGCGCTGAGTACTGAACCTTCATCACCGATGAAGACCTAGGTGTACACTATTCTTCTGGTGTGAAGGGAACAGCAAAGAGATTCATTTGAAGTAGAATAAAACTTTTGAGATGCCATCAAGCGTGTTGTAGCACATTTCCTGCTCCCGAAGCTGGTGTGAGGGGATGGAGCATTTGAGATGCCTGTGACCTATGCCTTGAGAAAAAAGGCCAAGGCCATAGTAAGGATGCAGCTGTTACAGAGGCACAGTGATTGGCACATCTCCTGACTATCCCAGGAGACAGAGTAGTTGGCAGTGTTTCTTGTGAGCTGTGGGCAGCTCAGGAGCACCCTGGAATTTGCTTACCCTCTGTGACCTCAGGAAATAGTTAGAATGCTTCTGTGACCTCAGGAAATAGTTAGAATGCAAGTTTCCCCTCACATTCCAATTTCTGAGAAACCCAACTAGGATAGAGCACCACAGCTGGGGTTGGAATCCCAATATGACAGAGCAGGCTTGCTGCCCTCTGATTCTTTTCTGTCAGCTTTGGTCTGTCTGTTTCCTCTGAGCCTTAGGTTCTGGGAGAGGGTGTCTACAGGGGCTCAGTGCTCTTCATCTAAGGGGCAGGCTGGCAGTGAGAGACCAGGCAAACCAGGCTCATCTACAGAGGTTGTTCTCACAGAGAGAAAGATTAGTAAGAAATCTTTCTATTGACGTAAACAGGGGTGAAACCTCAGGCTTGTACCCCAGGTACACCCTCTTAACCGAGTTAAAAGGAAGTCCAGAGTTATTAGCCGTATGGACATGCTGGGAGGGAGTGGTCTCCTGCTAGCAGACAGCCATTTTGCCTGGGTTTTCCTCACTAAGTCACAGCAGTTAGCTGGTTCATTAGTATTTTTTTCTCTCTCTCATGGATTAGGGTGTGAGAGAACACCCAGGAAATCAGAGGGCACAGAGCCAGGACCTCAGGAAGAGCTGGTAGCTTTTGCTTTTGATTCAGCCTGAACTCTGATTGGATGCCCCTTAAGTCTGATTTGGAAGCAGCTAGAGGTGTAATAATTTAAGCAAATTTGCCCTTTCCTTTCAGCTGAATTCAGTTCAGCTCAATCAATGTTTATCAAGGGATTGTTTTGTGATGGCCAAGTTCTCATAGGTGTGGCTGAGAAGTCGGGGAGAGTGAAGGGGGGGCAGATTGCAGGGCCCCCTGGTGAGATCATTGTAGCATCATTCTCAGAGTGTGAAGGTCAGCCAGGAAAAGGGTGCGCTGAGGAGGGCTAGGGAGCCAGCAGTGGGGGCTTTGTTGCATATTGTGAACAAAAGGACCACACAGAATCCTGGGCTGTCTCCTCCAGGCTCTCCTGAGAAGAGCTTACACTCAGTCCAGATGCATCCATGTCCATCTCTACGTACGTCTCCTTTATCTGCCTCACCATCACATCCCTGGTCTCCTCCTGGGAGGGTAGTAAAGTGGCTCCTGATACCATGGATGGTGGTTAAATAAGTGTCATTTTTTTTTGTTGTTGGATATCACTTTGCTTACACAATAGCATGGTTGTCCTGTGGGACCTTGGGTTCAGGCCACTGCTCTCTGGTGACAACATAAGCAGTGGAGCTTTGTATCATTTTCCAGGAAGATCTGGGCCCTAGCAAGAGCTGCCCCCCCACATCCCCCCAGGATGAGATCTGGTCCCCTAGCAAGGGCTGCCCCACAGGACTCAGACTTTCCAATACTGAACTTGAGTTTTGAACAGTCTAGGTGCTTGAGGGCATCAACAAAAGACAAACTATGCTTCATGGGAATTACGAGTGTGTCAGATTTATGTTTGAGTCTTCTGAGCAGCTTCACATCTGAGAAGCGAGTCAAAGCTGGTTGAACTATTCAGCCATAACATCTGCTTGGACTTAATTGCCCTAAGGTTTCTGTGTGTCTGGGATTTTTCACTAATGCACAGCACGGTGAGGCACAGGGTGTTGATGGTCTCCTGCACACTTCTGCCCCAATTGAGATATTTGGTTCAAACTGTTTTTACCAGGTTGCCACTGCCAGCTAGGGTCCTTCCCTGTCCCCTTCCCTGCATTGCAGAGAAGTCATGAGCTTCATCTCCATTGTCACTTTCCACTGTAGCTTTGGGTTGGAATCTGACAATTAAAGGTGTTCACAGGACAAAGGATACAGAAGTGGAGTCAGCATCCCTGTTGGCAGTTATGAACATCTGCTTGGCCATATGATACTCATGCAATTTGCTTCAGCTTCTGGGCAACCCCTGAGAATCACCTGCTCGGAGATTGCAAGCAGCTGGGGCTGTCAGCAGCTTTCCCAAATTCAGCTTTTCCGGAGTTTGTGGAGGAGGCAGCAGTTTCTGTTGCTTCCTCAGGCATTCTTATGGTTAAAGCGTCTGAGTCTCTATTTTAAAATCCTTTCCCACTGGCATACAGAAGTGTGTCTCTCTGAGTGAGTTCAGGCTGATGGAACAGAGCTAACTACAGGAACTGCTCCTTTCTTGTAGTGTTGTGAGTTAGCACTAGGATGGAGAACACCTAGCAAATGCATTAGTATAGTGGACCAGCAGCCTCAGGCTAAGTCTTCCAGCTCTGTGACCAGAGACCCTTTGCTGGACTGTGACAACTATTCCTGATAGACAGGACAAACTGGAATACTTTTTATGTCTGATGACCTTCTAATTGCTAAAACTTACCACGACTGAGGTACTTAAGAATGGATGGCTATGTCGGGTACCCAGCCCCAATGGATGCATCTATAACACAAACCTGCTATCTAAGGCTCAGGGAACATGGTGGAATCAGAGGCAGAAAGACTGTAAGAGCCAGAGGACCAGGATATCTGCTGTGAGATAGTGTCTTCTGTATATGACGGAGGACAGCATGCTCCCAGGACATTTGACTTTGACCAATATAGTCACATCCGAAGTCCTGCACAAGAACATTATCAGATGATGGACCAACATGGAAATCTCATAAGGCCCCACTCCTAGATGAAGAGTTACAGGCAATTAATGGTTGCAAAAAGAAAGAGAATCTGTCTTCTCCATGAACAAGTACCCTGGCAGGTTATCAAATCCCAAATGATCAGCTCTAAACACAAGAGCAACGTAAGTGGACCCAGCAGGCTATATTCATGTTTACATATGTGTCTACAAATTTTACAATAATTATGAAAGAAGAGGTCATAAAGCTGAGGTGGAGTGGGCAGACACTGGAGGAGTCGGAAGGAGAAGAAAGGGTGGAAATGACATGAATACAGTGCTCACGTATGGCTGTCTAGTTGGAGAGGAGAGAGAATCATGAACCTTCACCTGTCATGGGGAGCCATTGATAGTCGATGGGGGGGGGCGTTCAGTTTTCTTTAAGGCTGTGGTCCCTGGCAGATCCACCACTATGTAGTTGATGGCACCATTAGGTAACCAGTGAGTATATTGGCAACCCAAATTTCTCTCTGTGGTTTATTAAAAAAAAAAAAAAAAAGAAAAAAAGAAAAAAAAAACCATGAAGTTGGGAGTGATGGGGCTAGAGACAGCTTCTGGGAGGAGTTAAGGGAAGTATGTGTGTGTGTGTGTGTGTGTGTGTGTGTGAATTCAGTGAAAATACATGCATTATAAAAATCTCAAGTAATTAAAAGTATGTAAAATTCTAAATATTTGTCCTTATACTCATGGGTAAGTACAGAACCTAACCCTTATTAAGAAAATGTCTCTTTGCAGCAGATGGAGACCACTAAAGAAAAACACAACCAAGCAAAATGCGAGTTGTGGAGCCCAGTCCCAAGGAATACATCTACAAAACACTCCTACATGGAAGCTCAGGGGCCATGACAGAAGCAAAAGTACAAAGACTGTAACTGGCTGGAAGATCATCGGAGTTTACTATGAGAGCATGTCTCCTAGAAATGTCTGAAGCTAACCCTATGAAGTGTACACCCACCAACATGGCCTCCTGAACATGAGCTGAACAATGTCAACCATAGATGTGTGATGTGGACAGGGCGGGGAAAGTCCCCAAGGCCTCAGCCTTAGACAACGAACTACAGGCAGCTAAGGACAGCTGAGAGCAGAGAAATAGTCCTCCCCAGGGAAGAGCACATCAATTAGTTATCCAATACCAAATGGTCATCCCTAAAAATATACATATAAGGAACATTTTCCCAAATGTCAGCTTGTGGTAAGCAGCTGTCAGGGGCTGTGGCTAGCTGGAGGACACTCATTTTGAGAGGACAGAAAGGCAAGAGTGTTAGTATTTTGTGCGTGAAAAGAACTCACCAGCACACTGCCAAGGGAGTCATATTAGGTTTATTAAGGAGGAGAAGGGGGGAAGAGGAGGCAGAAAATGGGAGTAGGGAGCAGAGAGGAAGAGAAAAAGAGAGTCTTCCATGTGGTTGGAGATTTTAAAGGGAGGCTTTGGAGTGAGCCCCTGCAGGTGGGGGCTCCACGGTAACAACCTAACAAAGGGATTCTTCAATAAATGAATGGTGAATGTATGAATACTTCCATGTAGGAAAAACATTGTAGTTCCACAAAGATTTTTTTTTTTTTTTTTTTTTTTAAAAACACTTTTATTTATTTATTTATTTGCCTCGGTGTTTGCCTGGAACTGGAACTACAGACAGTTGTTAGCTGCCATGTGGGTGCTGGGAATCGAACCCGGGTCCTCTGGAAGAGCAGACGGTACTCTTAACCACTGAGCCATCTCTCCAGCCCCTCCACAAAGATTTTAAAGACAGAATTATCATATACTCTAGTAACGAATTATACTAGATCGTAGGTCATCACTGAAGGTAGTTAGGGCAGGAACTTCAAGGGCTGATGCAGAGGCTGGGAGAAATGGTGCTCACAGGCACTCTCCTCATGGCTTGCTCAATCTACTTTCTTATACAAGAAAATGCCCCATAAACTTGCTCACAGGCCAATCTAATGTGTCCATAAGACATTTTTTTTTTCAGTTAAGAATTCCCTCTTGCCATACATATCTAGGTTTGTCAAGGTGACAAGACCAACCCGCATAGATATGTTCCATTTTGGAGGCATTTCCCATGAGAATATTCAGAGGTACAGACGTTAGAATTACCAAATTTATCGAATACAAACACAGGACACTGAGTGAAATTTGAATTTCAGGTGAATTCTGTTTTATTCCAACTTCTTCCTACCCCTGTCCTTCACTAGGGACTAGAAGAAACTGTTTGCAATATCAAAATCTGCAAAAAAAAAAAAAAAAAAGTATACAATATTCAAAGAATTCTTAAAACTTCAATAGTAAGAAAATAATCAGATTTAAAATGTATTAGAGATCTAAACAAATTTCCCACCAAAGGAGGTATGCAATGGTAAATAAGCATATTTAAAGGTGCTCCAGGCTTACCTCAGCAGAGAAATGCAAACACCCTTATTGGAATGGCCAAATGCACAGTTACTGGCTGCAATTAATGCTGACATTCTGTAGAACTCACTGACGGTGGGAATGTACAATGCACAGTATCCTGAAAGAGAACTGGATGAGTTTATGCAAAACCAAACATGTTCTTTCCAAGTGACCCAGAAGTGAGCATCCATGCTCACTAGCCAGACAGTGGAGTATTACTATTTTCTTAAAGAATCTAATCGTATTCATGTGTTTGTCGGTGGTGGGGACTGAAGCCAGGGTTTCACATTCAAAGACTGTCTTGGCAGTAAAACAGAATTTCTGTAAGTAAAACTTTGCTCAGTCGGCCTAGAAAGGAATGTCTGTTTGGACAGCCTTGTCTCATCTTGGGCAAAGAATTTCTGGAAGGAGAGGTGTCAGGAAAGAAACTACAATTTTCTTATTTCTAAGACCCTCACTCTATCCCTCTAAAGGGTCACAGAAAGCTTCTCCCCTGGGCAGACTCTTCAATTCCCCAAGGGAGACGGCTGACCCTTCCTGTGTCTGCTAATAAACATAGGTCCATCTCTTTAAGGTCAGACTCCTGTCTCTGCCTTCTGCTCTTTACACTGCCTAAGAAATCTAAAAACACTCCCTGGCCAAGTGCTCAAATGCTGAGCTATGCTACCACCTTAGACAAAGGAATACTATTTAATGCTAAGAAGAAATAAACTATCCAACCATAAAAATCTGTGGAGAAAGATGAAAGGCATATGATTAGGTGAAAAGACACCAATCTGAAAATGACACTCTGATTCTAATGGTGTGACATCCTGAAAAGGCAGAACCAGGTCTGTGGGTAAGTATCAGGTGCTGTGGCAAAGGGGGTTTTCAGGAGAATGAAATTGCCCTGTCTGATACTTTGAGCCCAGACATGCCATCACAGTTATTCAAATGGTAGAACACTCAGTACAGATGCCCCACGGCAAACTGTGGGCATCCAGGATTATGTGATGATCTCACCAGGCAAGAACAAGACCACTACTGCAGTTTAAAGACAAATTTGAAGCAAGCTTTAGTTAATACTGGCCAGGAGGATGGGCTTTAACTAGGTCCATTTTTGGTTTGCAGCTGCTTAAGTATTTCTCATTACATCCAATCAGGGACAAGTACACATGCTGCCATAGCTCCAGCCTTCATCCAATCAGGGGCAAGTATACATCCTGACATATTTCCTGCCTGTGAACCTCCCTTCCATGTGTGATCACAGCTGTGCAGCTGAGACAAACAAACTTGAAACCTTGACTTGTTCTCCCATAAACAATAGTGTCCAGCATTTGGAGAACTATCTGTCCTTGGGCAAAAGACTTGGAAATCAGAGGCATTTTTGTTTCATGAGTCTCTAAGGTATAGTGTTTTAAATTTAAAATGTATCTTTGGCTCACTTGTTTACAAACATGAAAAGATATGCCTTGTTATCTTACTTGAACAACAACCCCCAGCATTCCAGGGAGTTATCTGTCCTTGGGCAAGTGGGAATTTACGGGTTAGAGGCATTTTTGTTTTATTAAAACTTAAAGCTTTAGCCCTCGCAATGACCTGTCTGTATAGGATCATCAGCTGTGGTGAAGGTCCTGCTCTGGTGGGAATGGTGATGTGTGAGTCCAGAGAATGTGGAATCTCTCGGTCTTCCTCTCAGTTTTGTAGTGAGCTTGTAACTTGCCTTTTAAAACCCAATGGAGACTCCTGTCTAGAGCAGATTCAGAAGTGAGCGGATTCCAGCACCTGGGCTGCTCGTCCAGAAAATTCCTCTCTGGGATTGGGATCACACCCTAGGGTCTGATCTCAGACTCTTGCCAGCAGACAGGCCCTAGGCTTTAGCTGTGGGAGACTTCTCCAGCGACCCCTAAAAGAAGGGACCTCTCACGGCTGGGCCCCGCCTCCAGGGTGAACTGTGTCATCAGACAAGGACTGAGGCCTTTGAAACTCAGACCTGCACTGTCCAGAGCAGACTCAGAGATCGAGCAGACCCCTTGCTCAGAGCAGACAGGAGACACACAAGCCCTCTAGCCACAACTGATTAGGAGTTGACTAATTATAAATCACTGAAACCAGGGCAGACACCAGTACAAAAATACATATAACAATATAAAGAAGAACAAAGCAACACCAGAAGAAACTGGTGGTTCTACAACTATAAGACCTGAGCAGAGCAATGAAGAGGAAAGAGAAGGAAACAACACCAAAAACACCTTTATGAGGATTATTGAAGCCTTCAAAGAAGATATTAAAAAATTCCCTTAAAGAAATAGAAGAAAATACAAACAAAAAATTGGAAGAGATGAACAAATCCTTGAAATAAAACCAAGAAAAGAAAACCCAACAAATGAAAGAAACATTCCAGGAACTAAAAACTGAAATAGAAACAATAAAAAAGGCACAAAATGAGGCAAAGGTGGAAATAGAAGATCTGAAGAAAAGAGATGGAATTACAGATACAAGCATAACCAACAAAATCCAAGAGATAAAAGAGAATCTCCGGAGTGGAGGACTCAATAGCAGAAATAGATACATCAGTCAAAGAAAACATGAAAACCAAAAAAGCCATAACAGAAAACGTTCAAGAAATTTGGGACACCATAAAAAGACCTAACTGGAGAATAATAGGAATAGAAGAAGAAGAATACCAGCTCAAAGGCACAGATAATGTATTCAATAAATCATAGAAGAAAACTTTCCCAACTTAAAGAAGGAGATGCCTATAAAGATACAAGAAGCTTACAGAACACTAAATAGATTTGACCCCCCCAAAAAGTCAGCTCACAACATAATAATCAAGCCGCAAAACATATAGGACAAAGAAAAATTTTTAGGAGCTGCAAAGAAAAGGGCCAACTTACCTATAAAGGCAGACCCATCAAAAAAAATACCTGACTATTCAATGGAACAAATAAAAGCAAGGATCCAGGTCAGAAATTATAAAGACACTAAGAGAGCATGGCTGCCAACCTGGACTACTATACCCAGCAAAACTATCAATTACCATAGATGGAGTAAACAACATATTTCATGACAAAGTAAGACTTAAACAATATTTATGTATAAATCCGGCCCTTCAGAAAGCATTGGAGAGAAAACTCAAACCTGAGGATCCCAGAAACACCCATGCAACCACAAATAATCAATAATTCCATGGAAGAAAAGCCCAGAGAAATGAAATGCATATAAGCTACATCCAAAAATAACAAGAAATATCAACCAGTGGTCACTAACATCCCTTAATATCAATGGACTCAATTTACCTATAAATAAAATGAGATGGATACAAACACAGAGACATCCTTCTGCTGCATACAAGAAACACACCTCAACCACAAAGACAGACACAGACTCAGAGTAAAGGGTTGGGAAATGATTTTACACTCAAATGGCCATAAGAAACAAGCTGGTGTTGCTATCCTAATATCTACCAAAGTATACTTTAAACTAAAATCAATTAAAAGAGACCAGGATGGACATTACTTATTCATCTCAGGAAAAAGTGACCAAGATGAGATTTCAATCCTGAATATTTATGCTCCTAATATAAGGGTACCTATCTATGTAAAAGAAACACTACTAAAGCTCAAATCCCACATCAACTCTCACACCCTAATAGTAGAAAATATCAACAGCCCACTTTCACCCTTGGATAGGTAAACCAGACAGAGACTCAACAGAGAAATAAGGAGTCTAAAAGAGGTTATGATGCAAATGGATTTAATAGGTATTTACAGAAGTGTCCACCCAAACCAAAGGAATATACATATTTCTTAACACCACATGGGACTTTGTCTAAAATTGGCCACATAATTGGTCATAAAGCAAATATCAACAGATACAAAAAAATGGAAATAATCCCTTGTATCATATCAGACCACCAGGGTCTAAAGTTAGAGTTCAACAGCATCAAAAATCACAGAAAGCCTACCAACTCATAGAAACTAAACATCACTTAGCTGAATCACTCTGGGTCAAGGAACAAATCAAAGACTTCCTAGAATTTAGTGAAAATAAATTCACAATGTACCCAAACTTGTGGGACACAATGAAAGCAGTCTTAAGAAGAAAATTCATAGCACTAGATGCCTATCTGAAAAACCTAGAAAAATCCCACACTAGAGAACTAACAGCACAGCTGAAAGCCTTAGAACAATTAGAAGCAAACTCATCTAGAAGGAGTAGATAGCAGGAAATAATCAAACTTAGAGCTGAAATCAATATAATTAAAACAAAAAGAACAATACAAAGAATCAATAAATCGAAGAATTGGTTCTTTGAGAAAGTCAACAAGATAGATAAACCCTTATTCAAACTAACCAAAAAGCAGAGAGAGAGAGTATCCAAATGAACAAAATCAGAAATAAAAAGGGGGATATAACAACAGACACCCAGGAAATCCAGAGAATTATCAGGTCATATTTTGAAAGCCTATACTGCACAAAAATGGAAAATCTTGAAGAAATGGACAGCTTTCTCGACAGGTACCATTTACCATAATTAAATGAAGATCAGATTAAAGACCTAAACAGACCTATAACTCCAAAGGAAATTGAAGCTGTCATTAAAAGCCTCCCAAGGGGGGAAAAAAAGCCCAGGTTCATATGGTTTCAGTGCAGAATTCTACCAGACATTCAAAGAAGAACTAATACCAATACTCTTCAAACTGTTCCATATAGTAGAAATTGAAGGAATATTGTCAAACTCTTTTTATGAGGCCACAATTACCCTAATACCCAAACCACTTAAAGACCCAACAAAGAAGGAGAATTACAGACCAATTTCCCTCATGAATATTGATGCTAAAATTCTCAACAAAATTTTGGCAAACCATATACAACAATATATAAAAAATATCATCCACCATGATCAAGTAGGCTTCATCCCAGAAATACAGGGATGGTTCAACATACAAAAAACTATAAATGTCATCCATCATATAAACAAATTGAAGGGGAAAAACACATGATCATCTCCTTAAATGCTGAAAAGCCTTTGACAATATCCAACACTCCTTTATGATAAAAGTCCTGGAGAGATCAAGAATACAGGGAAAATATCTGAATATAATAAAGGCGATTTACAAGAAGCTGAGAGCCAACATCAAACTAAATGAAGAAAAACTCAAAGCAATCCCACTAAAATCAGGAACTAGACAAGGATGTCCTCTCTCCACTTATCTATTCAATACAGTTCTCAAAGTTTTAACTAAAGCAATAAGAGAATGAAAGGAGGTTAAGAGGATACAAATTGGAAAAGAAGAAGTAAAACTATCCCTATTTGCAGATGATATGATTGTATGCATAAGTGATCCACAAAAATTGTACCAGGGAACTTCTACAGCTGATAAACAGCTTCAACAATTTAGCAGGATACAAGGTTAACTCAAAGATATCAGTAGCCCTTCTATACACTAGAGATAATAGGGCTGAAAAAGAAATAAGGAAAACATCACCCTTTATGATAGCTGCAAATAGCATTAAATATCTTGGAGTAACTGTAACCAAAGAAGAAACAGATTTATTTGACAAAAACTTTAAATCACTGAAGAAAGAAACTGAAGAGGATATCAGAAAATGGAAAGATCTCCCATGTTCCTGGATTGGTAGGATCAACATAGTAAAAATGGCAATTCTACCAAAAGCAATCTACAGATTCAATGCACTGCCCATCAAAATCCCAACACAATATTTTTTTGAAACTTGAAAGAACAATACTCAATTTCATTTGGAATAACAGGAAAACAAAGATTGCCAAAACAATTTTACTCAACAAAAGAACCTCAGGAGGCATCACCATCCCAGACTTCAAGTTATACTGTAGAGCTACAGTTATAAAAACAGCCTGGTACTGGCATAAAAACAGACTTGTGGATCAATGGAATAAAATTGAGGATCACAACATACCAAAAACCTATGAACTCTGATCTTTGACAAAGAGGCCCAAAATATCCTATGGAAAAAAGATAGTACCTTTAACAAATGGTTTTGGCATACCTGGCTGGTCGTGTGTAGAAAAATGCAAATAGATCCAAGCCTATCACTCTGCACAAAACTCCAATCCAAGTGGATCAAAGACCTCAACATAAACCCAGCCACACTGAACCTGATAGAAAAGAAAGTGGGAAATATCCCCCAATGCATTGGCACAGGTAACCACTTCCTAAATGTAACACCAGTAGCACATACACTAAGAACATCAATAAGTGGGACCTCCTGAAACTGAGAAGCTTCTGTAAAGCCAAGGACACTGTCAATAAGAAAAAATGACAACTTACAGAATGGGAAAAGATTTTCACCAACCCTACAAGTGACAGAGGACTGATCTCTAAAATACATAGTGAACTCAAGAAACTAGAGCCCAAAACCTTGAATAACCCAGTCAAAAAATGGGACTCAGAACTAAAAAGGGAATTCTCAGCAGAAGAATTATGAATGGCTGAAAGGCACTTGAAAAAGTGCTCAACATCCTTAGCCATCAGAGAAAAACAACTTTGAGATACCACCTTACACCTGTCCGAATGGCTAAGATAAAAGACACAGATGACAGCCTATGTTGGAGAGGTTGCAGAGCAAGGGGAACACTCCATTTTTGGTGGGAGCTTTTTCAGCCACTCTGGAATGCAGGATGGCAGTTTCTCAGTAACCTAGGAATCAATCTCCCCAAGGATCCAGCAATACCACTACTGGGCATATACCCTAAAGATGCACATTCACACTCCAAAGGCATTAGCTCAACTATGTTCATAGCAGCATTATTTGTAATATCAAGAACCTGGAAACAACCTAGATGCCCCTCAACTGAAGAATAAATGAACAAACTGTGGTATGTCTACATAATGGAGTACTACTCAGCAGTAAGAAAAAAATGATATCCTAAAACTTGCAGGCAAATGGATGGATTTGGAGAATATCCTCCGAGCGAGGTATCAAAAACCCAGAAAGATAAGCAGAGAATGTACTCACATATTAGTGGACTTTAAACAAAAAGCTGAGCATGTCCAAGCTGCAAACCACAACCCAATGAACAGCTTGGCATCTGAAACACCTTGGACTGGCACCTTGGAGCCCATTCCCACCAGAGGAACACCTGACCCAGTCTCGATGTTGTGGGGAGAAACCTGGATCTGCCAGGAGTGGAGGCTGAACTGAACAATATTCGGACCTTGGGACCTCCTGCCCTTGCTCGGGAGGAGATAAAGTGATGGAGAGAAGAATTTGTGTTTATGTCGATTGTCAGCAGAGAGGTTTCATTTACTATCTGATAGAAACAAATGCAGAGACCTACAGTCCAGGATTAGGCTGAGTTAAGTGAATCCTGCTGAAAAGATAGAGAAAGGATTTAAGGAACTATCGGGGCCGAGAGCATCAAAGGAAAATCCAGAATCATAGGAGCTCACAGAGACTGACAACCAAGGAGCCTGTAGAAGACTAATCTAGACCCTCTGCATATATGTGACTGTTGTGTAGCTTGGCCTTTTTGTGGGACTTCTAACAGTGGGAGCAGAGCCTGTCCTTAATGCTTTGTCTTGCTTTTGGAACCCTATTCCTCATACTGGACTGTCCTGCCCAGCCTTAATGCAAGGGGAGGTGCTTAGACCTGCTGCTATCTCATTTGCCATGTTTCCTTAATGTCGATGGGAGTCCTGTCTCCTTCTGAACAGTAAAGGAGAAGCGGATGGGAGGTCCCAGAGAGGTGCTTGGGGAGAATGGGAGGAAAGTGGGGGGGGATCTGTTGTCAGGTTGTATAATAAGTAAATAAATTTAATTAACAAAATTTTAAAAAGAAAATAACCTGAGGTCTCTTTTTGAAACAATTTTTAAATTTTTACTGTTTTAAGAGTGAGTGTGTGTGTGTGTGTGTGTGTGTGTGTGTGTGTGTGTGTGTGTGTGTGCTGGTGGAGGTATATACAGGGATCTGTGGAGGCCAGAAGCCCTAGCACTAGAGTTATGGGCAATCGTGAACCACCTGATATGGACGCTGGGAACCGCACTTGGGCCCTCTGCAAGAGCAATATGTACTCTTAACTACTAGGCAATGTCTCCAGCTCCCAAGTTGTGTTGTGGTTTGTTTTGTTTATATTAACACAGTAAAAAGAAAAACTGAACTGAGACTCACTGCATTAGTTTTACACCCAACTAGGGGATGAAATTTATATTCTCAGAGTCCCTGTTCCTATGGGGAGCTGACAACAGACGGCCACTCAGACAAAAGGGATAGCTAATTGAAGGTCTGTAGTCCAGTCAGCTGGGACCACACCCAAGTGTTCAGGGGACCTAGGTGTGTTCCAGAATATCCAGAACACAGGGTTCTTAAAGGCAGAACCACATCCTAGCATCTGCTCAGCAGCTACAGGGCCTTTCTAGAGTAAGGACTTTGAAGCAAGCAGTTTGACAGAACTAAGGTAAGTGGTTAGCTGGAGGATAGGTGTTGGCATATAAATATCTTGCCTCCTGGGCACGGCAGTACGATTCCAGCGTTGCCACGTTGTGGCCACGCCCCCATCTACAGAACATGCATGTCCTGCCCATGGAGCAGCTCTCACGCCTCGGGTGTGTCTACATGGTCACTCTTTAAAGAGACACACCACGTGGCAGGGATCTCTCTTTCCTACTTCCTCCCCTCCCCTCCCCTCTCCTCCTCTCCCCTCCCCTCCCCTCCCCTCCCCTCTCTCTTTCCTTCCCTCTCTCACCTGTTCCCTGGATATCAATGGAACTCAACATGGCCTCCTGGCAGCGTGGTAGCGTGTTCCATCCTTCCACGCTCAAAATACTAGCACCCCCTCCTCCCTGTTTCCCCTTATCCCTTCCTTCCTCTCCTCCCACCTTTCTGTAAGCCTTCCTTCCTTTTCACCCTCTTCCTCTCCTTCCCTTCAAGTCCTTATTTCCTTTCCCATCCCACTTCAAATTATTTTTCTTTCCTGCTCTGGACCATCATTCTTCTTTTTAGTATCCAAGCCTCCAATCTCCTTGAACCTGGGTTCCAAACCTACCACACCATGGGAATTTTCACAGCCTGCATGAATAACTCAGTCCGCCCACATAACCAAATCTGCTGTTACAAAGGGCACTGCCACATTTTCCCAGTTTCTCCTATTTCTTTTTTATATTACATTTTTATTAAATCTGCTCTTTGATAATTATATACACATATAATGCATCCTGGTTACGCCTACCCTGTCAACATACCCCCCTTTATTGTTAATTTCTTTATAATATTGATGTGTTTGTGTTTTGGCTTGTGACCCTCTAAGTGGAAACAAAGTTGTGTGTGTGACCAGAGGTTCGAAACTGTTCACTGGTTGTGTCTCTGTGGGTACACAACTGAAACAAGGAGTGTCTCTCCCTCAGAATCTACCAGTAGCTCAGCCAAAAAAGGGGTATTCCTTACTGAACCTATTCCTAGTCAATGATTGGCTAGTGACAAATCCACTCCTGGGCATGCTCAACACAGGCAACCACAGCTGCTGTGGGATTATGATTGCACCAGTGTGTCAAGCCTAGAAGAAAGAATTTCAGAGCCCTTCTTTCTATTTTCTGTCTACTCTTCTACAATACTCTCTGAGGTACAGAGGGAATGGTATAAACATCCTGAATAGGAATGAGCACACATGTGAACCTGTGACTACCTTTTTCTTTTCAGCACCCAGAACAGCTGTGAGTCCCGGCATCCATTACCATCATTGCAAAAAGAAACCTCTCTGACTAAGGCTGACAGTGACATTTGTCTGTGGGTATCAACAGTAATGTTTAGAAGGTAATTTGGAGCTGTCTCAACTACACAACAGTAAGCTCTACCTGAGGGCCTGAGAAGTCCTCAACCACGGACTTTTGGTTGTGTGTACAACATCTGGCATGAATTCTTCCTGTGGACCTCTCATCCAGGCAAAGATTCATGATTATTCTAGTAACAGTCATACCACCATAGTAACAGTGACTACATCTTGCCCAGAAGGTTGGTATTGCAGTTCTAAGGGTTCATATTGAAAGATTCATGATTATTCTAGAAACAGTCATACCACCATAGTAACAGTGACTACATCTTGCCCAGAAGGTTGGTATTGCAGTTCTAAGGGTTCACACTGTAATGCCTGAAGTTCAATTCCCCAGAGAGACCACCAGAGACAGAAATGTCTAAAATGCAACAGCAAGGTTTAATCTCAGCCCAATACAAGCCAGGCAGGGAGCTTGTTCCCCACACCTGCATGGATGCGGTGCAAGGAAGAACTCAGCACCCTGACTTACACAAGCTTTTTATAGGCAAAAACCTCAAGGCAGGGTTACTTGGGGTCAAGGGTGCAAGTGTGCTGCTGATTGACTGGTGCTTAGGGACTTTTTTACAATCTAACATTCCTGGACCCCACCTGGGCGGGGTGGCCAGTTTATTGCCTTAGAGTTGAATCATCCAGGTGTCCTTAGATGGTGCTTAGCTCATCCTTCCTTGGAACTAGGCAAGCTCCTGCCAGGAATATGAAATTGAATTTTATTTTACCTCTATAGTACAAAATGGCTACTAGAATATAAAGTGGAGTTTCTTGAGCTAAGTTTACTTTCTTCAATATCTGGGTAAGACTGTTGATGTCTTTTCTCCCCTAATACTCTGGCAGCCTGTCCTGGGACTATGAGAGCTATTCAACAGAGGAGGGATTCCAGCTCAGTTCTAACCTGATTGATTGATATACATATAGCTCTAACATTAGAGATGTGTAATGTTTTCAGCATAGGGTCTTATCAACTCGTTCCAATGGGCAACCCAAAGGAATGGCAGGAGCCTGTATTGTTTTGAGGGGCTCTGGTCTGAGACTTCTCTGACCCAAAAGTTTACAAGGATTTGTTTCAGTTGTCTTACAAAACAGTAAGTAAGTCTCCATATGAGTTTTTCACACAGCCTTCACTTCTCTTAACCTTCTCCTGACTGCTCATTTCTCCTCTCTCTCTGCTTCATTAGCTCACTGAATTTTTCACCCCCGGTAGCCCCTATTTCTACTTTAAATCACTTATTTTATACTATTCCTTCCTTTACATTCCTTGGCACAATGGTCTCTTTTTAGTTTCATAGATTATACAGATGTTCCAAACTAAATACACAAATCTTAATATTTAAAGTTAGAAAAAAAATAAAATAAAAAATGCAGTGTTTGTCCTTCTGTGCCTGGATTGCTTCAGTATAATTTCCGCCATTTCCATCCATTTACTTGCAAATTTCACAGTTTCTCTTTTCTTTACAGCTAAATAAAATTCCATCATGTGTATATGACACTTTTATTACTTACTCATTGGTTTATGGATACTTAGATTGATTCCATTTCCTAGTTATTGTAATTAGAGACCAAGAGACATGGATGAGAGAATATTTATCTCTGTCCTAGGAGATAGTGTCCTAGAATCTTAGCTAGAACAGCAAGGAAAGAAAAATAGGGACAAATGGGGGGAAGGGAAATCAAACGATGCCTTATTACAACTTTTCTTAGTCACTGTTCTATTACTATAATACCATGACTAAGACAGCTTAAAGAATAAAGGTTCAGCAGGAGAATCCAGGGCCCTCCCTGAGGGGAGGAGCATGGCAGTAGACAGGCAACCATGACACTAGAACAGTAGCTGAGAGTTTATGTCTGATCCTCAATCACAAGACAGAGAAAGAGACTCTGGAAACCTCAAAGCCCACCCCCAGTGACACACCTCCTCCAAGGCCACATCTAATCCTTCTCAAACAGTTCCACCAACTGGGAACCAAGCATTCAAATATATGAGTCTATGGGAATCATTATCATTCAAACTACCACCTTCCTCTTCCTGGGCCCATAAGCTTATGACTGTGTCATAATCCAAAATGCATTTAGATCAATCTCAAGATTCCCCATTACCCTACAGCCTCAAGACTGCTTAAAAGTCCAAAGTCTATTCTGAGACTCAAGGTAATCTCTTAATTGTAACACCCTATATAACAAAAATCAAATTATGTAAGTGAAGAATCAGAGAAACTCCTTGATTTTTAAACCCCAAGCTTCAGTTTGAGACAGGCCTGCCTGGGCCCTGCCCAGATACAAAGTCAAAACAAGAGACGATCTAGGGGCTAGCAGTAACTAACCATGGAATGTCCCCACCCAGGAGATAATCTAGGGAAGGTTTGGCCAACAGCTGCCCAAAATAACAGAGGAATTCTGAAAAGTCCCCAAACACTAACTAATCAGGATTATATCTGTACTAAGACCTCTAATTGATGTATAACCTTGTGATTTTTGCCTTTAAAAACCCAGCTTGGGAAGGGGTGAACATCTCCTCTGGCCACTGTTATGCCTGTGTGCCCAGACTCAGGTCCTTGTTGCTTGACTTGTAATTTTCAATAAACCTTGCTGTTGCATTTTGGACATCTTTATCTCTAGTGGTTCCTTTAGGGGATCGAGCTTTGGGCAGAACAGTAACTTCCGGCACACAATGGCACAAAATATACATTACCATTTCTAAAAGAAAAAAAAATAGGGTCTTGGGGAAATACTGGACCTAAACCCAGTATTCTCCCAATACTGAGAAAGCAAGGCAGAAATCCAGCAGGATAAACTTTAAATCCAAGCTCTGTGTCTGATATCAGAGGACTTAGATGGCTCTTCAGCTTTGCTAATCACAATACATTTCTCTACCTTGGCTGGTTCTGCTTCCTATGAAGCTTTTGCTAGCAGACCTTCCATGACTGTTATGTCCAATATCCTGGGGTCTGTGAAGACATAGATTTATCTTTATAATACTTTATCTCAAGGAAAGACTTTTTTTTAGAGCATCTAGTCCCTGAGGGCTGGGCTTAGATTGAAAAAGAATCTAGGAAAAATCTAGGACTGCACCTGACAACCGGTAGATTCAAAACTTGGTTTCAAGTCAAAAGTTTAACCAATATTTTCCAAGAATTACTCTTCCTCATATCCCTTTACACAATCCTGAAATGCCAAGATGTGTAACATCCTACTTACATATTTTCTCTTTAAAAACTCTCTCACCCCTGAGCTCAGGGCCAAATTCTCTCTGCTGTTTCAGAACATAGATTTTGGCCTGAGTTCAAAGCTGTCCAAAAAAATAAACCCATCCTCATGTGTTTGCATTAGAATTCAGCTCCTAGCAATTTTGGGGGGCGGTCTACATGGGTAGTGGACATGATACTACAGGGTCCCCAACATAAGCTAGACTTGACTTCTGTTTTATAAATGGCCTCTCAGAGCCTCCATGCCTCACACCTGGCTCAGCAGGTCTCCTTAACCTCAGAGGAGAATCCTACAGCCCCTCTACTCCTGTATCCCTCCTGACTCAGCCAAGTTCTGCTGCTTGTTTGGGATGGTACTTGTCCCCGCCCTGAATTACATTTACATAAGATTTGATTTGTTGTTGTTTCTTAGGAATTGATAATTCCTTAGTCCTTTTCAAAAATTAGAGGATTAGCTGTGTGAGGCCTTGCGCGGAGGGTATCACTCCCTTTATTCCACTTCTTAATACTTTCAGCACCAACCAACTAACGGCTGGAAGCTGTATCATCTGGGTCTCCATCTCAAGTTATGCTACAGAGCCATAGAAATAAAAACAGGATGATACTGTCACAAAACAAGACATGCGGACCAACCAAGGAAAACAGAAGACTCAGATTAAAATCACGGCAGCACCTGAGTTTTTTGTTGTTGTTGTTGTTTTTTGTTTTTTGGTTTTTTTACAAAAATCAACATTAAATATAATATATCATCTTCAACCAACAATACAAGAAAAGCTAGATGTCTACTTGTTTGCTGTGAAATAATCCTTTTGTATACTGTGTGAATATATGTCACTATGATTGGTTTAATAAACAAGCTGATTGGCCAATAGTGTAGTGGGATTATGTTATTACATTGTAAATATTTGTCTCTCCTACTGGTCTAACAAAAAGCTAGTTGGCCAGAGGCAGACAGGAAGTGTAGGCGGGGCTACTAGACCAGAAACTCTGGGAACATCTCAGAGAAGAGCAGAGACGCTGCATTGATACCAGGAGACACAGAGGAAAGAAGTTGAAATGCTGCTGAGAAAAGGTACCAAGTCTTATGGCTGAACAAGATAAGATTCATGGGTTAGTTTTAAGAGCAAGAGCTAACTAAGCAATATGCCTGGGCCCTGGGTCGATCAGCATAAAATTAATGTAAGTGTCTATGTGTTTCTGTAGGACTACCAGACTGCTGGATTGCTGGCCAAACCTCTGGGGCCAGAAACCTAATACAACACAATAGCTGAACAGGATAAAGTTAGGCAGAAAAGGCAAACTAAGAATGGTGAGATGAGGAAACATAGAGTCAGAGGAGTTGCCAGCAAGATAAAAAAAAGAGTAGAACATACAAAATGGAATAGGGGTAAAAGCCATGAGTCTCAGGGAAGCATGTAGATTCATATCAATGGATTAAGTTGTAAGAGCTAGTTAGTATCACACCCGAGCTATTGGTTGGGCATTTATAATTTATATTAAGTCTCCAAATCAGTTAAGTCAAGTTGAAAAGCACTGCCTATTATTTGAGAGTGGCTGAGGGACATGAAAAGAAATGGCTCCGCCTACAAATGGCACCCAACATGGGGCAAGAATTTCCACATAAAGCTTAGGAAAGCTTAAAAAGGGTCTCAATGCACAGAAACAGAGACAAACTTAGTTTCCTAGTTTCACAGTCTCATGCCAGCCACAGTGCAGAGATTCGTCTCCCCACAGCTGCTTGTGAGATGAAGCCCACGGCCTACAGCCATGAGCTAAGCTGCATGGCAGGTGCTCTCAGTCTCTCACATGGATGGCAGTACAGAGAAGTGTCTCCCAGCTGCATACACTGCATGGCTGGTTTAGAATTTTTGCTCATGCAGACAGAAAAGGTTACAGATACACAGTAAAGACAGATTCAAATGGAAAAAAAACCTCTAAATGAGAATGTGTTGAAAAATATACATAAGCTTGGGAGAGAAAAGAAAAAAGTAGAGGAAGTCCTTTAAAAAGGAATAGGGTAATAAAAAATAAAATAAGCCATGTAAAGATGGAAAATACACAAAGCCTGGATTCTGTAAATTATTGTATTGTATTTAGATTCTCTGATTGCTAATAAAGAAACTACAGCTGCTAAGATACATTTGATTATAAAAACTGTTAAGTTAAGCCAACCTATCTATTTTAAAAATATCTTGACTTCAAAATTTAAGTCAAAAGATATGTTACTTTGGGGGAGAGGTTATCCTTTTATTTTCACAGTAAATAAGAGGCTATGGATTCATTACTGATTATGGTAAATTAGGTTTGATTGAGGAAGACCCCCTGAAATCCTGAAGTCATAAAGAAATAAATCTAAAAGAACTACAAGACATGTGATAATATATATTTTACCTGCTCAAACACATCACAAAAAATCATCTTTGGCTGACTTGTATCCAAAGCACAGTCTATATTTATATTGATGCAATATGCATGCTATCTTTAAAAGTTTATGTATTTTCAGAACAAGAAGACCAAACATCAATGAAAATAGATGGCCCAGGATATCAAGCATTTCAAAATACCTCTGATACAGTCTTTTCAGAATCCTTTATCCAGGAGAGCTTCAAAGCTGCTAGTTTAGATGATCCAGTCTCACAGAACACTCCAGTCAAAGAACTCAGTGAAAAACCTAGAACTCTGAAGCTGAGTGGTGGTGGTACATACCTTTGATTCTAGGACTCATTTGGTAGAGGAAGGTGGATATCTGTGAGTTCTAGGCCAGCCTGGTCTACAAAGCAAGTTCCAAGGATAACACAGCGAAACTCTGTCTCAAGAAACAAAGAGAAAAAAAATTACATAGTATTAAAGAGAAACAAAGTTAAATTCATAAGTATAGGGAGATATTTTAATATAGTCTTTGAGACTGATATTTATTAGACATTTATAAATCAATAAGCACATGTAAAACATTTACAAATAAGCTTCATAACATATGAACAATTTTTTATAAGAATACTTTTTAAAACTTTCTTGATGGATACAGAACAAAATGTGATTGTACAGAGACATTTATGTGTCTGGGGGCAGGAGCTCAGCATAGCAGCCTTGTCAACCACACTCCACATTAGCCTACAAAATTTCAGTACGATCTAACTGAAGTACTAGCAGAACTTTAGAGAAATGTGTGAAATAATTTTAAAACAGCAAAGGCAAAACGCATGCACACTTATAGTTCAGATAGTTTGGGAAGAGAACATGTGTGGGTGTGGGACCCATCAGTGCTGAGTCAAGTACACTCTAAAACTCACTGAACGGCCTCACTGGCATTCTATAAGGACAGGGGAAAGGGTGAGTTTGAAGATATTCCCAAAAGGAAAGGTGCTAAAAGAATGTGGTGCTAAAAGAAAAAAGTCTAAAGAAATAATGTCTAAAAATCACTCACATGTCACCAGAGATTTGAACCTGTAGAGTCAAGAAGATGAGAGCATTCTCAATATGAAAGCTAGTAAAGCAGCCAGACATGGTGGTATCCATCTTTAATCACAGCACTTGGAAGGCAAGGGCAAGTGGATTTCTGTGAGTTCAAGGCTAGATTAGTCTACATTTTGAGTTCCTGGATTCCCAGAGCTACATAGTGAGGCGCTGTCTTGAAAAGAAGGAGGGAGGGAGGAAGGAAACAAAGCAAAGCGAAGAAGCGACTAGCTGGGCATGCCTAAAGTTCATGCCTAAAGTCCCAGCACTTGGGGGGACCAGCATCAGTTTGAGGGCAATCTGGACTAGAGGGGAGGGGAGGAAATAAAAGGAGAGGAAAGTGTGTGGGGGGAGAGGGAATGAGGGAATGAAATGGTAGGGAAAGGAAAGGGAAAAGGAGAGATGCAGAGAGGCAAGCTATGCCCAGGTACACCATGACCAATCCCTAGAAAGACAGACTTGAAAACAGCAGCAGCAGAAGATACACGCCTCCTACAGGGGAAAAGTCACACAACTGCTTTTCTCATCAGAAACTATGAAGCCTGAGGACGTGCCAATTTCAAGTTCTGCCTGCTGTGGGCAGATCCTTCAGAAATATAGGTGAAATAAAGACATCCTTGGGTTCTTGAAAACTAAGAGAATTCTAAGAGAACTAAGCTGATCCGTTTTAAGAGATATGAATTGATAATTACTAGACTTAAAAGAATGAGAGAATCTACATCCACTGATGTAAACAAATCTCTGGTGTGCTGTGTTTAAAAAGTAAGTTACAGAACAGAATGCCCATTACAAGCCTAATCATGTTGAGAAATGCTCTCACACGCTCATGAACATGTGGGCTCAAACCATGTGCCTTAGGGAAGGCCTGGAAGTCTGTCACAGTTAAAATAGTTCTTGAGAGGTCACCAGGGTTACAGAGGTGCAACAACAGCAAAGAGAAATTTTATGCACAATTTTAATTTTATGACAAGAACATATTCACATACTTTAAAAAGTAGTTTTATAGTAGTGGATCAGACAAGACAGTGCAGAGGTTTCTTCATGCTGTATCCTTGCTGAGGCCATTCCAGGTTTAATTAAAATTTGAGCTCCTTGATGGAGAATCCTATGGAATGTTACCTATCACCACCTGGAGGACCAGGATCCAGCAGCACAGGGCTCAAAGAAGAATCAGGGGTACTAGGCTTTTCTATCTGAGGGGGTCAGGGAAAAAGATTCTCACATTGTCTTGATGGTTTCCTTCTTTATTCTTCTGTATTCTTTTTGTGTTCTTCATGATGAATACTTTTTTATATAGCTCATATATCCTAACAAAGTTTTCCAAACAATATAGAAATCACAATGTAGCTATTCTGTTTTTCAAATGAATGATTATAATGAATATAGGTTAAAACATGTTTTTCATCTCTTTTACATGATTAAACATTATACATATTACAGGTGAAAACAGATTAGCCCAAAACCCACATACATTCATAACCCAAGCAACTTATTATAGATTAACAGTGTGAGCAAGAAAAGTGTTCTACTGGTGAGCTAAATTTTATGGTTACAAAGAAAGGATCAATCACTTTATTAATTACCTTGAAAGGCAATCCCCTAAGGAATCTTTAAAAAAAGTCACAAACCTAAACTTTTATACATAAAAAATAACCCATCAGCTCTACTTTAAATCTTTGAGGTATATACCCACTCATCAATAGTTTCTTATATTAGGACATTGAGAGAAAATGGGCACAAAGAATTAATCATCACCTTTGATCACTAACCAAACTTAGCAAGGAAAGTACATCAGCTAGCGACAATCAGGCTGCTTTGTAGTTTTGACCCTAATCTCTGAATCTCTAACTCAGCTACATGTCCTTATGAACTTCAGATTGCTTTTTATCTCAAAGCTGTTACCAAAACATCTAATCTAACCTGAAGTTATTTTAAGGCTTTATTTCGGCTAATGATGCACACTGAAATCTATTACTGCATCTTTCAGCATTTAGAGAATTAGAGCCAGCCTGGCTCCTGGGGACCCAATTGTTTTCCTTAATTAGTAAGCTGAACTGGCATCTATTCAACTCCTTGGGGGAAACTTATAGGCCTTGGTTATGTCACATTTCCTTTATTCATTTTTATTTATCAAAACTCTGTATAAATTAATATTATTGTCATTAATTTGACAGTACAGCTTAGGAAGGAACATCTTCATAATAATCCATAGGTTAAAACGTCCAGTAGAATGGGATAAACACACTACATTACAGGCAGTGGGGATCTTCCCACACCCATTCACACCATGCCACATACCAGAGAAAGATGTCAGCAGCAAACATGTGAAGGCCCAGTAGAAGCAAAAGACATTCCAGGGTCCTGGAGCCATGTCTATCTGAGACTCCTCCATTACGGAGTATCCTCTTGGGGGGCTGACACCTTGAACTTCAATTTCCACCTGCTGCTTCTCTGACGTGGCCACCAGTTCCTCTATTACGGAAACTCAAGGTTAGGATGTCCTAGCTAATTTAACTTCTGCCAAACTTCCTGTTTGTGCAGGAACCCCCTTCCTACTGTTAGTATTTTGCGTGGAAGGATAGAACACGCTGACACGCTGCCAGGAGGCCATGTTGAGTTTATTGGGGTTTGGTTATCCAGGGAACTTGTCGGGGAGGAGAGGAAGGAAAGAGAGGAAAAAAGAAAGAAGAAAGGGGAGAGGAGGTAGAAAAGAGAGATCCCTGCCATGCATCTCCTTAAAGGGTGACCATGTAGACTCGCTGGAGGCGTGCGAGTGTGCTCTACGCGTGGGGCATGCGTGTTCTGCAGGTGGGGGCATGGCTACAACATGGCGATGCTGGAATCGTACTGCCAAGCCCAGGAGGCAAGCTAGGGCCAAGTTTACATGCTAACAGGGGGAAGGCAGGAGAAGGAGCAGAAGCGAAAGAGAAGAAATAGAGGGGGAAGAGGAGGAGGCAGCACCGTGGGATAAAGGCAGCCAGGTAGTGCTGGCGCACATGCTTGATCCCAGGGCTTGGGAGGCAGAGGCAGGCGGGTCTCTGAGTTTGGCCTGGTCTACAGAGCAAGTTTCAGAACAGCCAGAGCTACTCAGAGAAACCCCGTATCAAAACCACAAAATAACAACAAAACAAACAACAAGGTAGGAGGGGTAAAAGCCATAACTAAATACAATCCTTGCCCTCACACAGGGCTGGAAAAACAGCTCCTGGTTCTCACCAGGGGCTTTGCTACTTTTCTTACCCAGGTTCTCCATGTGGGGCATTTGAGAGGTTTGATAGAGACACTTTCTAATCATCATCACAGGGGGAAATGGAGCAGTTCCTGTTGGCAAATGGTGTGACTCTTTAGAGGGCATGAGTCTCTCCAGACAGAACCGGACAGTGGAATCTTCTGCCTGTTCCTGTGAGAGGCTCCATCCTCTACTTGTGACACAGACCCCAGGAAACAGTCCCAGGGATCTGCACAAAGTGCCTTCCCCATTTGCAAGGGCAGGAGGGTTCCAATGTGTCTCTCAACGAAGCCCTGCATCGACAGCTGGAATGTGGAGAATATTAAAGTCCTTCTTCTCTGCCTAAGGGATAGCAAGGGCTTTGGGAGGAAAAGCCCAGCCCCGCTTCCACCAGGTTATCTAATGCATTCTGCCCCTCTGCCCTACTCTCTAAAATTCTTCAGTGAGAGTTCCTACAGAAGCCTAGGCCACCTTTATATTGAGTGTTAGGGGAATCCAGCAAAGGAAGGAACCCAGCGTGTGCCTCAGAAGGTCCCCATTGGGTAATCCTTCTCCTCTTCCTCCTTCTCTCCCATCTCCTTCTCTTCCTCTTTAGTTGTGGGGTATTTTGATCGCATTCTCATGTTCCTGAGACTAACAATAAAAGACTTGCTTTGAATCAGGGCTAAGAACTACTAGCTTACCAAAATTAATTGTAGAGGCTTTGGAAGACCAAGGACAGATAGAGAGACACAGGAAGTGGTAGGGCAGGGCTTAGAGAGAGTCTTGGCCTTTGGAGTAGAGACAGGGAGAGAGAGAAGAAGGGGGGGGGGAGGGAGTTCTTACCTGAATATCTGACTTCAAAGTTTTTATTGATAAAGAATAATTAGATAAACTCTTCAATCTTTTTTTTCTAAAGCAAGGTCTTCTTGTGGAGCCTTGGCCTATTGGAACTTGTAATGTAAACCAGGGTGGTCTATATAGTCTCAGATCCTTGGCTACCTGGGCAGTGTCTGGTATGGGTTCCATCTCATGAAGTGGGCCTTAATTCCAATCAAATAAATATTGGTTGGTTGGTTGGTTATTACCACAACTTTGGTGCCACTACTGACTAGAGTATCACAGGTCACCATTGCAGATTGAAGGGTTTGTAGCTGGCTTGGTGTTCACCTTTTTCCTCTGGGAGTATGCAGCATACCTTCCTGTGGTTGGTTGTTTTTACTCTAGCTCTTGGGGGGGGGCGCTGCCACCCAGCTCCCAAATAAATCACATGGAAACTTATTCTTTCTTATGAATGTCTGGTCTTAGCTTGGCTTGTTTCTAGCTGTCTTTTCTTAATTTATTCTATCTATCTTTTGCCTCTGGGATTTTACCTTTTTCCTCCTGTTTATTCTCTCAGCCCCACCTATTTCTCTCTCCTGCCTTGCTATTGGCTGTTCAGCTCTTTATTATACCAATCAGGTATTTTAGACAGGCAAAGTAACACAGCTTCACAGAGTTAAACAAATGCAACATAAAAGAATGCAACACATCTTTGCATCATTAAATATTCCACAGCATAATATTACACAGCAAATGTAACACATCATAAACTAATAATATTCTTCAATACCTTCCCATCCATGAACAGTAGTCAGTAGGAGTGAAGGCTTTAATTAGGCACCAGCTCAACTTCTCCATGTTCAGTGAGTTGTGGAGGTGTTGTCTTCAGCAATAAAGGCTTACCATCAGTTTGTAGAGAGCAATCAATAGCCTTGGCAATAGCTGAGAATGTTTGGAGATTTCTACTGGGCCCCTTTGGCCAACATCTTCTTTAGATGTTACACTTTTCTGGCACTGGAGGTTTCATTTGGTGGCAAGAAATGTCTAGTTGGGGCTTTGTCTCTCCTGTTAGTTTGTGGCTCCAGCATAGATTTATTGCACACAAGTATATATTTGAAGAAGCTCCTACAGAAGCTTTATGTAGGTTTACATATGACCCTTAACATACCTCCTACTTTTAGCTGTCTTTCCCCAAGTTCCTTCCCTCACCCTCTTCCTTCCTCCTCATGTGAACTTCCTGTTCCAGTCTCTCCCCCAGCCCCTCCATTTATAATCATCTATCGTATTTCCTCTTAGAGAGATCCTCCCTCCTTCCTAGTCTCTTCCTGTAACCTCTGTGGTATATGGATCTTAGATGGTTTATCAAGGTCTTAACAGCTAACATCCACATGTAAATGAGTACATGTTTGCTTTTTGTGTCTGAGTTACCACACTCAGAATGATTTATTTTCTAGCTTCATCCATTTACCTGAGAATTTCATTCATTTAGTAGCTGAGTAATATTCTACTGTGTCAATTTTCTATATCCATTAATCCACTAACGGGCATCTAGTCTCGTTGCAACTTTTGGCTGTTATGAATAGAGCAGCAATGAACACGGTTAAGCAAGTGTGTCTGTGTAGGATGTGGAGTCCTTTGAGTATAAGGCATGACCACTTTCTCGGGTCTTTAACCCCAGATCTGCGAAGATAAGAAAATCACTGTGACTTGCTGGTCACCAGCCTACTAAGAACCCTACCCTTAAAGAATAAGGTGGATGATGCCATAACTCCTAATGAGAGAGAGAGAGAGAGAGAGAGAGAGAGAGAGAGAGAGAAGATGGGAGAATGGGTGTGTACTCCTCTTTGGCACTTCTGCCATGTGAGCACACGGCAAGAAAACCCAGACAAACAGCAGCTGCCGGTTTAGTCTGAAACTGCTCAGTTACTGAACTATGGGAGGAAATTTCTTCTTTCCTTTTTACTATTTGAAAGTTCCTTACACTGTGTATTGATCACATCCATCCAACACTACCACCCTCCTTGCCAGTGCCTCCAAACTGCCTCCCAGCCTCGCATCTTCTTTTAATTTTTTTATTATTAATAGACCCCAGTCCAGTCAGTGCTGCCCATATATGCACAGACATGTAACAATCCACAGTGCCATGAACAGCCTACCACTGTCCTCCATTTCAAAGGACAATGACTTTCCCTTTTTCCACAGCCATGAACTGTCAATATTGGAGAGGAACTTTATCAATTCCCCTCTGGGTATTCTGTGGACCAAGACACACGGACTAAGACAAATGCCCCTCAGTTTCTATTGTCCTCTCAGTACAATGACAGTATGAACTAATGAACTCAGTGAATGCTGGCCTGTGGAAAAGAGATAAATAAGCTCTCTTTCTCTGTCTCTCTGTGTCTCTCTGCCTCTCTGTCTCTGTGTGTGTGTGTGTTTGTATGT
Source organism: Sigmodon hispidus (assembly GCA_004025045.1). Lineage (NCBI taxonomy): Eukaryota > Metazoa > Chordata > Mammalia > Rodentia > Cricetidae > Sigmodon > Sigmodon hispidus. The sequence continues at coordinate 52,854 of PVIH01009596.1, forward strand.
GTGTGCGTGTGTGACAGAGAGAGGCTTGCAAAGTGCTGTACCAAAAAACTACAGTTCAAGACCACTTAGTTGAAGTAAAGAGCCAAATAAGATGGCTCATGTATACTCCATGAAAGAACTGGGCTATCTATGCCCTTGGGGGTGAGTTTTATTGAGCAGTCAATCAAAAATGTTTTCATTGCAACAGTAGACCTTCTTCTATAATAACACCAAACATTTGGTACCCAGTGTTTGAGAAGGAAGTCATGCAAAAGGACATCTTAGTTTTCTAGAAAATTCTCCGATGAGGGTATGCTTCCAAAACCACCTGAGGGAAACACAGGGAAAACAGACCAGGAACAGAGTGGGGAAGCCAGACAGGGAAGAGGAGCCAAGCAACATTCTACAGGACATGGGTCTCAGGAGAAACTGCCCCCCCTCCCCCCGCCACCGCAGGGAAAATTTGGGATGAAGGTTACACAGGAGAGTTATTCCACTCTAGGAAATGGTGTCAACCTTCCATAATTCTGCCCCTACTATTCTTTGGTTAAAGGCTTCTTTTGGGAAGCATCTAGGGCAGGATATTTTTACATGGGCTCTGAGGGGCAGACTCAAGTCCACCTGCTTGGGTGGTGAACCCTTTGAGGACTGAGCTGTCTCCTTAGTTCTACAGTTAGGACCTAACTCCTTTGTCACTTCCCAAATGGCAAGAGGAGAGTGAATTATGGTGACAACCAAGATTTTAGGCTCACTGTGACTCTTGCTAGAAAGCTTCCATTCTAGGGACCAGAACTCCAGAGCTGGCAGAAAATAAATTCAGAGGCAAGAAAGATATATTTCCTAATGAGTCCTTGGGAATGACAGTAAGACATAGCCCGTTTCCTTTGCTCCCGGAAAGCTGTGTGCTATGTGCAGGAACATAATGCCACTGATGTAAGGTGCACACTGAATCCTGAAAGACAACATATCATCTTCAAGTCAGTGCCTAAGAATGCCTTCCAAACATTCCAATGTTCTTTTGTAAGTGCAGTATGGTAAAGCCCCATGTCCTCTGGCATGAGCCCTTATCACCATCTTGTTTGAAATTGTTACTTTTGCTTTTGTCTGGGCCAGCATACTGATAAATCAGGCACATCATGAGCCAGTGATGAAAGGTGCTGACTTTGGCAGTGTTTGCAGGCAAGACAGTCTCACACCCAGGACACATGTCAATCACATGGGGATGAATATCTGGAGGAAGTGGTTTGATGGGACCAGCCTATGTCAAGCTGGTTTTCTCAACAGAACAACAGATGCAAGAAGACAGAGTTCAAACAACAAAAACAAAAATCCCTCCAGTCTGGAAAAAATATATTTCAAGAATAAAAGGCCTTGGGAAACAAATCTGAAAAAAAAAAAAGAAACTATTCAGTATATACTTTTTGTTGTCATTGAAATTGTGCTCAAATTCAACCACTAGGAGACTATACGTCTGGAAAGTAAAACTTATTTCTAAACAACTTACACCAAAGAATAAATCGTAATGACAAATTTAAACACTTGAAATTGAGTAATAATAAAACCTGAAGGGAGAGGCTTCTAAGATGAACACTCATGAGTTCAAAGAATTGTTAAAAAAAAAAAAAAAAGAATTAAGCATTCATTTTGAGAAGTCAGAAAAATTCAAAGGAAGTAGACAAAAGAATAAATATAGCTATGTGAAACAAGGAGCAAAGCCCAGTGACAAACAAAAAGCCAGACTCTGGCTCTCTGAAAAGGCACTGAGACCGGTGACTGACTGTCAGTAGTGATCAGGACAAAAGAGAAGAGATGAAAAACCAGGAATGCAAAGAAGCAGTTACTGTTGCTGCAGACCACAGGGAGATAATCAAAGAATGGTTCCATCGATGTATGCCAATGCCGTTCAATGTCCAGATGCATTTTCTAAGTACAAAAAGACCCACCATTAGTTACATGTGGAAGAACACTACAGACTGAGAGGTCTATGCTTTGCTTTGCAGAACCTGCAACGAAATGGGGGTTCCTGCATGCCGCAACTACAGCTCCAGCCAACAGCTGCTTCTCTCTCTCTCCTCTCTCTCTCTCTCTCTCTCTCTCTCTCTCTCTCTCTCTCTCTCTCTCTCTCTCTCTCTCTCTCTGTCCTCCTTTTAAACAAATGCTATCTGACAATAGGAACACCAAGACTATGATTCTTACCAAGCATTTCTGAAAGAAGGAACACTAATCCTGATCTTACACAGACAGGCAGCTCTGGGATTAAACAGAGAAAGCTTTTGGATCTATTTCATGAGACTAACATAATTTTATTTCAAAAGCTGACAATGACATTATAAACGTAAATCTTAGGCTAATGTTCATGAACGTAGATGCGAAAATCCTTTTTAAAACCCAGGAAACTAAATTGAGCAATATATTAAACTATGATATGCTCTAAGCAAATTCAGTTTACATGAAGAAATCAATCACTTTAATTCACTATAAAACATAATAAATGGCAAAGGCATTATTGTAACGACTACAGAAAAAGGACAAGCATCATATCTCAACAGATATAATACAGGATATCTTGTAATCAAACACAGAGATTCTGCAGCTAAACATAGGAGTTTTTTCATGGGGCAGGATGGAGACTATAAATAGCACACATCTGCTCATGTCAAGCGGCATTGCCAAGAGAAAACAAAAGGCAGGCCTTCCTTCTCGACTTTCGGTGGTGTATAACGGATTATAGGCTTATGTCAAAATATTTTTAAGTAGTTGATTGGAGATTCATGGAAATACCAACATAATTAAAATGAAGCCACAATTCTAAATTCTTCATTTATAGTGAATAGTAGGGTTTCCTGGTCAGTTTGATTTCTTGCTAGGCACAAATCATCAGTTAGTTATAATTCTAAGGTTGTGTAGTGCTTTTGGAATCCGGTCTTTGTGGTGTTGCAGTTGGAAGTGGAACAGCCCCACAGACTGCCTTTGGTCCCCAGTCCCCAGTGTGTGGTCCTATTTGAAGGCTGTTGAGGCTTTCCTGTGGAGCCTGACTGGCGGGAGTAGGTCATTAAGGGTGGCCTTTGAAGATGATACCAGCCCTGAATTCTGTCCGTTCTCTCACTTCTCAGGTCTACTAGCCACGTGGGAAGTCCTCATCACACATGGCCCCTGCTGATTTTCTGAAAAAGAGACAGACCGCATGCATCCTTCCTCTCTCAAGCTTTTCCTGCAGGTACGGTGCCATGGTGACTGAAGGAAGATGCCATGGCAACAGCTAAGGTTAAAGGTGATGACTGGGTGCAACTTTTGTTATAGGAAGGTCACCATTTGCCCCTAGACGGAGCTGATAGCTGTAGGTGGTCAGGCTGGATACTCACTGTGATCCTGCAGCCAGCACACAGGCAAATCTCAGGATTGGCACAGTGAGAGATAAGGGCAATTGACCAATTTTGACGTTCTGAGATGCAAACACATTGCTATCTTTTTTGAGCTGAAGTCATTGCAATGGCTGCAAAGAACTGAGGTGGGATACTGGCTTTCTTCCCATGTTGTTAGTATTTTTTAATATATTTGAAGAAAGCACTTGATTTTTTTTTTTTTCTGTTTAGTCTCAGCACTCAGAAAGTAAAGACAAGAAGATTACAAGTTTGAGGAGGTTCCACAGTGAAATCTTATCTCAAGCAAACAAATGTATTTGTCTAAGTGTAATCTCTCTCTCTCTCTCTCTCTCTCTCTCTGTCTGTCTCTCTCTCTCTCCCTCTCTCTCTCTCTCTCCCTTACATATGTAATATTGTGTGTTATGCCCACGACTAAGAACTTTTATGACCACCAGGGAGGCTGGACATGCTGTAACATGCATGAGGATTTTATTGTTACAGGTTCCAAGGAACCAGGGTCAATAGCCTTGTTCCAGCAGAGCAGAAGGCTAAGGACCAGGTGGGGGTCTTTAAAGAAAACAACATGTGAACAAGATGTAACAACCCTTGGCATTCCAGGATTAGGCTGACAGAGTTCCAGGGCCTCTGTGAGGACTCGTTCCTCTGGGCATGGCCAGCATATTCCTTCCTGCTAGAAAATGTGACAGCTTTTCTTTCCCTAAAGTCAAAGAAGCTCTGTCTAGAGATTTCTTTTGATGGTGAGTTTTCCAGACAATTTGATGGTATGATTTTCAATCCGTGTGGGGTTTTTTATTATTATTCTAAAGTTTCTTTTCTTATTTCCCTGCACCTCCTCCCTTCCCTTTCTTTCCTCCTCTGTTCTCCCCCCCCCCGAGTCCTAACCCTTTTGTTCTTGCGTTATTCTTTCTGCAAATGTGTTATACATAGCTAGAGAGACGTGCGGGTGGAGGCTTTAGATCCATTTTAAGGAACTGGCTTGTGTGGCTGGATCTAGCAGGGGGGAAGCTGACAGGCTGGAAATGGGAAGAGCTGCTGTCCAAATCCAAAGATAGTCTATTGGCAAAATTCCCTCTGTTCAGGGAAGGACATTCTTTTATTTTTTACACTGTCAGCTGATTGGATGAGACCCACACATATTGGAGGCTAATTTGCTTTACTCAAAATCTGATAGTGTAAATACTAATTTTTCATCCAAAAAATATCTTCACAGAAGCACTTAGAATAATGTTGATGAAATCTCCAGGGTCAGCCATATTGACACATAAAACTTAACCATTACAATTTAACTCTTAGTAACCACACACATCTTAATAAAGAAAATACCAGGTTATAATTCCAACTACACAGTACACTGTATAGTATCTTTTCCCAAGCCACTGTTCCCCTCTCCTGAACATGCAAAGTTCCTGGGTGATGTTTGCTATTCCTGCTATACTGTGACTTCTAAACCAGGACACAGTGTCAAGAAAGCCTCAGCCCTGTGATATAACATTATCTCTGCTCCACTCTTTCCTCAGGCTAGCAAATAGGAAGAAAGTGAAGAAAAATAAGCCATTGTCTACCAACTCCACCAAGGGAACCTTATAGAGAATATTGTAAGATTTCCTTGAAGACCTTGGGATACAGGCCTATAAATCCCAGCTACTGGGAAGGCTGACATTGGAGAATCACAGGTTCATGCCTGCTTGGATTAGTTAGTGAGACACTGTCTCAAAATAAATGTAAAGGTCTAGAGAAAAAGCGCAGCAGTTATGAGCACTGGCTGTTCTTCTAGAGGACCTGGGTTCGATCCCAGCATCCACATGGTGGCTTTGAACCCTCTTTTGGTATTTATAGATGACAGGCACACTCGGGATGCACAGACACACATGTGGATAACACATCCATACACATAGAACAAATAAATATTCACAAATTTTAAAAAGGTTTAAAACATGCATACATATAAGATTTTTAAAAATTAAAATATATTTTTTTAAAAAAAGAGAGGATATACACTCTGCCTTCTCTCTCTCTCTTTGTCTCTTTCACACATACACACACACACACACACACACACACACACACACACCTACATCTCCTTTTTCCATTCCTGAGACAGTTTTCATCTTTAAGGAAAACAAAACAGAAGGAAGGGTTTTTTTGTTTGTTTGTTTTGAGAAAAGATTCCTCTGTGTTCTTGGCTGCCCTATAACTCACTCTATATACTAGACTGGTATTAAACTCAGAAATCTGTCCTTCTCTGCCTCCCTAGTGCTAGGATTAAAGGCATGAGCCACTACGCCCAGCGTACTTATTTTTTGAGATATAATTTGATTATAGCATTTCTAATTCCCTTTTCTTCCTTCCAGGTCCTCCACACACCCCTTCCACTCCCCTTTACAATTTGTGGCCCTTTTTTCTGTTATTATGTGCATATAAGTATATGTAGGTCCATATATATTAAATATAACCTGTTTAGCCTGTATAAAGTAATTTGTATGTATGTTTTTAGGACTGAGCATTTGGCACTAGAAAGCCAAATGATGTGTTCTTCTCTGGGGAATAACTGTAGATATATATTACATATTTAATAAAACCTGAATATCAGAGAGAGGAAGCACCACAGTCAATTGTCACCCAGCTGTCTTGCAACTTCCTCAGCCTCATTCCTGTGGCTTCTGCCTGTCACTTCTGTCTCTGCTTGGTTCCTAAGAGGCTTTGTATACCTTTCTTGTCAGCTGTATCCCATCCAGGTTAGGACTAAAGATGTGTACTACTCTATGTCATAGCTAGCCTTTAACTCACAAAAACAGAGGAAGTTCTGTCTCTGGAGTTATGGGATAAAGGGTGTTGGTCACCACTCCGGCTTTCTCTGTGCTGGGATTAAAGTTGTGTGCCATTGAATCCCAGCTGTTTATCCTTGTACCCAAGGATCAAGAAATTCCTGAGCTGTCTGGCTAGGATTTGACTGTGTACTGTCTCTTGATATTTCAGGTTTTATTAAATATGTAACAAATACCCACAGAAAACCGCCTCTCTCATTTCCAACTTTCTCCAGTTCTTTGTATAGAGTTGAGACCTCAAGAGCTTTTCTGAAAGGTAAATTTAAAAAAAAATTAAAAACTGAAAAGAGAGGAAGAAAGACTGATGGAGCTGTTTCAGAAATCATTTTTATATTTCAAAAGAAAATCAATGGACACCACACCAAGAATAGGCACATCTGCCCTCATTCTTCACTCTCCTTTAAGTCCTAAGTTCTTCCTCTTTATTTATCATCCAGTGTGGCCAGGTGTGGGCATCTGTAGACTTTGGGGACATAGGCTGGTGCTGGATGAGCATCCTTGGCACTGCCTCTGAGGGAAGACAGGATGAGAGAAAGGAAGCAGAAGTCACATCCTCTTGACCCTCTGTCTTGCTGGGCACTCCACTGTCTTCTTCCACAGGCTGTCTGTCACATGGAGGGAAATGTTAGTCACCCTCTTTTTCCATGAAACATTCTAGTTCGTTTTCTTCTTCCTTCCATTTTCTTCTTTCTCTCCATATCCTGTCTTCTGAATCATCAAAGCTTCAAGATGAATTTGAGCTTTCTACAGAAAGTATGTGGTGTTCTTTCCTCTGGGGCCAGGAACAGGGCTTCTGTATTGTGAATCTGAGTGTATCATTTCTTTTTTCCAAGAAGGGACATAGGTTGTGTGACAAGAGAGATCCTGGATGTTCCATTAGGATTGGGGTGGGCTGGGAAATTGTATCTTATACTTACATACATCTAGTACTAACAATGCTATACTATAGGTGTTCAGCTGATCTCAGGCCTGAAAGAATGGGCCCCACTCCCTCCAGAGGAACACCTGAACCAATCTTGATATTGGGATGAGGAAAGCAAATCTGCCTGGAGTGGATGCTCAACTAAGCCACCTTGGGACCTTGGGACCTCCTGTCCTTGCCAGGGAGAAGATAAGGAGGTGGGGAGAAGAGAGAGAGACTGGGATGGGTGGGAAGGGGAAGGGAGTTTGAACAAGGGAATAGATGGATAAAAAATGAGACTTTATACATAATAATAATAATAATAATAAAAAACAATGGGCTCTTAGGACTCTGAGTAAAGAGCTCTGGGAAAGAACAGAGAAGGAGAAGATTGGATGACTCTAGTGACAGAAGAGAATTTCCATGAAAATAAATTAGAATGAGACACATTCTGTGGGTTGAGATGTCTGACACAAAAATTTAGACATGTGTTTATAGGAGGAGGCCTCAAGACGTCTATAACACTATCAATAAAAGTTACTTAAGCATTTATAAATTTTTAAATTCTATATTTATAGTATTGAATTGATATATTTTGTTTATAATAAGATTTAAACAAAACATAAATTTCTAAAAGATACAATAAAAATAAATATGAAGAAGTTATAGTTTTCCTTGTCTCCTAATGGATGATTTTAAGTCTCCCCTGAGATGAGCTAGTTCTTTATACTCTAAAAGAATAACCTTCAGAAAGGAGGCAAAGGAACCCAGCATAAAATATACTGGAAGCCTGTGAAGGATTCTATAAAAATCTAACCTAAACTCCAAGTAATAAGAGTAATGAATACAATGTATGGGTCACTTCTCCTCACAAGGGCACAGGAGAGGAGAAGGGTGGAGTCAAAGGAGATGCTGTGAGATGCAGAGGGACCAGGATGCGAAGTACATACATGAGGTAAACAAGCCTTAAGGCAGCACATAGAGAAATAGCTAAAACAAGCCTAAGCTATTGGACGAGCATTTATAATTAATAGTAAGTCTCTGTGTGGTTATTTGGGGAGTGGCTAGTGGACAGAAAAGTTGGCCTGCGAGGCACCTTTGTAATGACTGCAATCAAACACGGTGGCTGATTACATACGTAGTTACTCCATTTTTTGTCTAGATAACAAGATTTAGGGAAGGACTGTGTCTGACTTTTCCCTTCCTTGTGTTATCATCTGGGATACAACGTGAGGGCAATCAGAAACAAGGTTAGCACCTAACTTGCTATACAGCAACCCACCTGAAATTTGTTGGCCTAAAAATGACAACATTTATTATTTATATTTCAAGTCCGTGTTGTCTGGACTGGTAATTCTGGCAGTGACCTGCTAAATGACTACAGGCCTGTGAGGGACCTAGCTAAATCCAGGTTGATAGCTCAGATGACAAGAACCAGCCCTCTGTACTATGTTTCCAGTAAATGGTGTGAGTTCTTTCTATTTCAGGTAACTCAACCAAGGTAATCCCTCACAGGCATGCCCATAACTAACTTAATCTAAATAATTCCTTAGTGGTGCGCCTGGAGGCTTGTCCTAGGGTCCAGATCCTGTCATACTGAATGTAACACTATCACTATGACTACAGATTAAACTTGGTTCATAAAGAGTATAGAGATTATAGCAATAAACACATTGTTAGTAATTTTTAAGTAATTGTCCAGTCTGTTAAGAAAAATTCTTAGATATAGAATTTTATTTCAAAAAGCTAGTCATGAATGATTTTAGTCAGATATTTGTAGAAAAATTATTTGCACACAATAGAATATATTATTTTAAGTATATGGCTCATTTTGGCCAATATATTTTGACAAGTAACATTCTTGTAACTGCCTCTACAGTCAAGACATAGAGTACATCATACAGAGCTGGAGAGATGACTCAGCAGTTAAAAGCACGGCTTCCAGAGGACCAGGGTTCAATTCCCCGCACCCACATGGCAGCTCACAAGTGTCTGTAACTACAGTTCCAGGGGATCTGATGTCCTCACACAGACATACATGCAGACAAAACACCAATGTGCTTAAACATAAATAAATTTTGTTTTAAAAAAATACATTATATATAAAGTTCTTTGATGATGTCTACAGTCAATCTTCATCATTAATATGTCTATATTAAATTGATTTTTTCCTAATTTTATAGAAATGGACTCCTATAACCCTTATTCTCTTTAATTTAGTGTTTTTATGAGTATGTTTCTGACATGGTGCCACATTATTTATTAGCATCTTATTTCCGTTTACCGTTTATTAGCTTTCCACAGAGTGAATACATATACACAATGTTTGTGCATCCATTTACCTTGTTATGGAAATCTGGGTCACTTCCAGATTGGGCTATTACTCAAAGATGTAATGTTTGTATATATTGCCCATGATGTAAGTCTTTGTATATGGATGAAGTTTCTTCCTCTTGGGTAGCTATGTTAGAGTGTAATTACTAGGTTGTATTATAAATCAGCCAATAATGGTATTCAAGTCAAACTCTCTTCCAAAATGGCTTTTCCATTTTGCATTTGCATCAGAAAGTGAGAAATTTTGTTACTGTGTCTTTCCTAATGGGAACTTTGCCAGTCTTTTCCATTTCAGACATACTTTTGTAATGTAGTATCTACTGGGGTTTTATTGTGCCGTTACTTTGTATTTTTATTATATATTATTTTTTAATATACTTCCTGGTGCTCATTGCTCTCTCCCCCTTCTTTTCAATGAAGATATGTGTGTATCTGTTACAAAGTCTGAATACAAGTCCATTGGGAAGTATATGTTCTGTAAATATTTTCTCCAAACCTATGATTTTTTTTTCCTTTTAAAAACTGTCTTATACAAACTAAAATTTTTAACTTTTTTGCTGTCCAGTTTATAAATTTGTAACAGACTATGCTTTTGATATTGTATTTAAGGAAACTTTGAAGGTGGCTCAGCAGGTAAGTGTGCTTCCTGTGCAAGCATGGAGATTTCAGTTCCAGCATGAAAGTCAAGCAAGACCACAAGTGTCCTAACCTCAGAGCTGGCTTGGGGAAGGCAAGGGGAGACAGGAGGGCTTTGGGACCTGCTGACTAGCAGCATAGCAGAAAAATAGTGGAGTCTACACTCAGTGGGAGATCCTGCCTCAAGGAAAAGGCAGAAAGTGATAGAACAGGGTGCCTGATGTCTTACTATTGTCTCAATAGCAAAGGTTTCCTGCTCTGGACACTATATCTACAGTCAATTACTTTTTAACCAAACTATTGCTTTATTAATAAAAAGACAAGTTAGAACAACTGAAAGGAAAGGTCTCAACTCAGGATCCCCAAGACCAAGCTGGAGATGTATTTGCATCCGAAGAACAGAGGGCAGAGGAGATAGAGGATAAAGGGAAGGGAACGAGGGAGGGGGCAGGGGTATTTGTCTCAGAAAGACAAAGGACTGCCTCTGGATAGAAAAGAGACAGGCGTGGTACATAGAAAAATGGTGGTTTATAAATGGAAAATGGAAAACTCCTTGTTAGAATGAGGTATTTAATTTTAATTGGGCATGTTAATTATGTGTGCCTAAGGGGTCTTTTGATTGCAAAACTTCAATACTTGTAACTAGACCTTTGTAGTCAGCCTCAGGAGGAGGAAATGGCCAAATAAGGAAATAGACCTGGATGGCTAGCTTTAGGGATGTAATCTAATGGTTTTTAGCAAGGCAGAGGGCATAGGAGAGAAGGGCAAGGTCTTCCAGAGCCATGCTCCCCATGCTGGCTGTGCTCTCCATGTTCCCCACGCTCCCCATGCTCCCCATGATCTCCATGAACCCTTTATTACCCACACTCCCCATGATCCCTATGCTAGCCATGCTAGCCATGCTCCCCATGCTGGCTGTGCTCCCCATGCTCCCCATGCTCCTCATGCTCCTCATGCTCCCCATGCTGGCTGTGCTCCCTATGCTCCTCATGCTCCCCATGAGCCCTATACTACCCATGCTCCCCATGCTCCCCATGCTCCCCATGTAGTTCTCATTGTATATTTTACTTGTAAATGTTTATAAAGCAAAGATCAGTGTTAATTTTGCCTTTAAGAAATCAACTGCTTTATAAATAATTACATAAAAGTAGGACAAAACCCCAAGAAACAGTATTTTATACACACACCTGAAATTTCTGATAGGCTTGCCTTTTCTTCTAGTTCAGAGTTTGCTATCAGCCAGAATTTCCTTCGATATTTTTGCAAGTAATAAATTTACTTAGATTTGACCATCTGAATGTTTCCATCTCAACCACAACTTTAAATTGTTTCACTTTATTTTTTAAATTTCTATGTGTATGAATGTTTTGCCTGCATGTATGTGTACCATGTGTGCATAGCACCTGCAGAATCCAGAAGAATGAAATCTATTACTTCCTGTGCTTTAAAAAAATAAGAATAAAAAATTATTGAAAGCTACTATATAAAAAGTAAACGAAGTTGGCATTTTATCTTGTGAAATGCCACTAAATACATTTTAGTGGGCCAAATGTTTAAAGAAAGAAACACAATTGGCCAGACATGGTGGCACATACCTTTAATCCTAGCACTCAGAAGGGAAAGAATCTCTATGAGCTTGAGACCTGCTTGATCTATATATGAGCAGGGCTGCATAGGAAGATCCTATCCTGATTTTAAAAAGGAGGAGGAGAAAGGGGAGGAGGAGGAAGAGGAGGAGGACCATGTTTGGTTCTGGTGACAGCAGAGTAACCTATTATTGGTTATTACAATATCCTAAATACAACTTATACAATTCTTGAAGACATTATAGAGAGCCTGTACTAACCAAAAATCAAAGTTCAAGTCTTGAAAGAAGGCATCCTTCTGGGTGACATTTATATTTATTTAGTATTTCTCTGAAAATACTCAGCAGTTCAGTGGTGTCAGAGAAAATCGATCAGCAGAAAGAAAGGGTTTTGATGGGTCACAAAGTCTGGGGTTTGGCTTCATGGGATTGCAACAGCTAGAAGCTGTTACATTTTCTCTAGTTCAGTCTCCTCTCCTACTGCACACTCTACTGCTCCCTCTCCCCCACAAACCCTCCCTTCTCCTATGTCACATGCATTTCAGGATGGTTTCTTCACCCTGTACCCCTTTAAGAATTCTTCCTCCCACTCACTGTTTCTTTCTAGTTTTAACACACACACACTCACATACACACACATACATACACACATGCATATTCATATACTCACATACACACAGATACACATATATTCACACATAAACACATATGCACATTCACACATACACACATGCATATTCATATACTCACATACACACACATACACACACACATGCATATTCATATACTCACATACACACAGATACACATATATTCACACATAAACACATATGCACATTCACACATACACACATGCATATTCATATACCTACATACACACACACATACACACACATATACATACACACACACACACACACACACACACACACATGCACACACACACTTAAAATGAGGAAAAAACCGTGGTTTTTATCTTTCTGAGTCTGGCTTATTTTAACACAATGGTTTCTAATTATATCCATTTTCCTGCAAATGTTATGATTTCATTTTCTTTATCCATTCTTCCACAGATGGAACTAGGTTCGTGTTCTCCTTGTTCTGGATACTGCAGCAAGAAACATAGATGTGCAAGTGTGTCCATACTGTGTTGACTTATGCTCCCTTGAGGATGTGTCTGGAGGATGCAGCTGAGTCATAGGGTAGTTGCGTCTTCAGTTTTTTGAAAAGGTTTCATACTGGTCTCTGTGCTGGCTGCATTCACTTACTTTGTTTTCTATAAATTAATTCTACCACATGATTATTGTGTAATAATAATCTTTCACATTTTCTAAAATATCTTTTCTTAGACATTCTATATGCCCCTCACTGTGCAGCTCTGTTGTGCTCCTTGGTGAATATTTTTGCTTTGTTTTTTTGTTTTTCAAGACGGAGATTATCTGTGTCGACCAGGCTAGCCACAAACTCACAGAGATCCACTTGCTTCTGCCTCCCAAGTGCTGGAATTAAAGACATAGGCCATCATTGCTTAGCCCATGATATGTATTTCACACAGATATGCCACATAGATCTCATGGCTTTCTAGAGATAATTTTTTCACACTTCAAATGTATATAATCCTGTTTCAAATGAATGCTTCCCAGAAAATCACCTATTATATGATCATCTCAAGTTGGGCTAGTACAGAGATTGTCTCCACAGTTGAAGCAAAAGGGCCCTTCTCTGGACATCTGTAGTGGGGTAATGCCTGGGGTGTTCACTGGCTGCAGCCACAGCCTACAAGTGTCCCTGTCTGTAGATCCCCTGCTCATTTCCCAGGGACCTCCTCCCTCCCTTTTGTCCTTTATTTATGGACTGGGAGTAAAACTTCAAACCCAGAAACAGAAAACTAGCAAATATTTGAAAAATTGTAGCTCACTATATAGTAGAGAAGAAAATTAAACACACTTTAAAAGTGGAGGGTTTTGTTTGTTTTTGTTTTTAGAGACTATTTTAACACAAGTTTGTCAACAAGAGAAAAAAATAAGAATTGTTGGTCTCAAGTAACTTACGAGTGACAAGCCATTGCCCAACTGTCTACTTACTGTTCCCTAGGAGACCCACATTCACACCTAGTGTAACTCTCTGAAGAGGGTAAAAATTAATGATGCCTGCGAGTGCGCGAGCTCGCGCGCACACACACACACACACACACACACACACACACACAGAGAGAGAGAGAGAGAGAGAGAGAGAGAGAGAGAGAGAGACTGAAGCAGGAAAGAGAAATGTTTACTTTTAGCTGTCTCCTTAGGCAAAGGATGAACTCTCAGGACTGGTCTGATTTTTCTCTTAGCTTCCCATGTGAACAGATCAGAAGTCTACGAAGCGTGTGTATATTCATCAGCAGCACTATGAGTAGGAAAAGCATTTAAATAGACATAGAGGAGAAGCCAGTCTTATGATTGTGACTGTAAGCCGAATTCAGAGCTGCCCACATGCCAGCAAGCACAAGATAGGAGGAACTGCTGAGTTGCGAATTATTTTTTAGCCTGAGTATCACAGCAAATTTAGGACAGCTGTTACATCATACTGAAGGTAACAAATCCAGCCAAATATTCTTGCCCTCACAGCATATCTGCACCCTCCCAAATTCATTATCCACCATCCCTCTGGAACCCTGGGTCCTAAACTAATATATCTTCAAGACTTAGGGCTTGTGGGATAGAATCCAGTCACAGTAGCTCTCTTTATGCACACGTCAAATATGAAAGGGTGAGCCTACCATTGGGGTAGTCATCAGTAACAGAACTGACAGCTAACAAGCTCTGGCTTCCAACTCTGACACTCCTGATAAACAATCCATTACATAATCCACTCACTTCATGGCCCTGGGGTCCATAGAGGGGTGGGAAGCAACCCTTTCACCTCCAGTCTCAGCACCGAGTGACACTATTTTACATTTTTGCAAAAGTGATGGGCATGGGACTAAAATGATGTCCCATTTTGAGGCTAAATCATTTCCCAGTTCCAGGGAGCCAACTGGCAAATGTCACCAAGGATTGCTGACTCTTTGGTTCCAAGGGGACAGTATTATAGGAATGAGGCTGCCCAAGACCCTTTTGTGAGGTCAACATTTCTGGTGCTGTCCCTACTCAGGACAAAACAAGCAAGCCAGACAAACTTCATGGATCAACCTGGGAGGACCTGTTGGCACTTTTGCCCAACTGGAAGCTTCCAGATGGATGAAGGAATCATACAGCTCCATATTCTCCTTCTCTCCACTGACTTCCACCTGAGCCTGATGTTAGTCCTTCCAAGGGCTCTGTACTGCAGGGTTGCAGCTAGTGCATTCACAACCTGAAGTGCTCAAGCCCCACATTCAAATGTGGTAGAAAAATATGCCCATCCTCAGCAATGCAGAATGTTGAATGAGGACATTCAACATAAGAGTTCCACCTTTAAGAAAGGAACCTAGAGCCGGTCAGTGATGTTGAATGCCTTTAATTCCAGCAGCACTTGGGAGGTGGAGGCAGGAGGATCTCTGAGTTTGAGGGCCAGCTTGGTCTACAAACTAAGTTCCAGGACAGCTAGGGCTGTTACAAAGATGGAGAAAAACATACAGAGAGAAAGAGGTGGGGGACTGAAGTTTGATTTGGCTGTTTTCTCCTGTGCTTTACAGCCACAGAAATGCAAAGGATGCTCATGCCTACAATACCGTCAAGGGCATTTTTCTCCTTCCGACATTTACAATAAAGATACCTATGTTTGACTCAGTTTTAAAATTTTCAAAGAATATTGATTTAATAGTGCAAGTTTTAAAACAATGGCAATTGTGAAAACTAACGAATATTCTAGATGGTGTGAGTTTGTTAATGGTGCTACAGAAAAGCTTACTGAGCTGCTAACCACGAACACATTGCCCATATCCACAGAGAGCTCAGTACAGTCTTGCTGTGTAAGAGGAATTTTTTATTCTCCCTATTGCAGCAGGCTCAGTTCTTTTAATTTTTAAATAAAGTGGTATCCAATAGTTTTTCCACCCAAAGTCTTAGCATAAGCTGAAGATATTTGAAAATTATGCCTTCACAGTGGAAAAGGAAGCAGCATCTCAGGCATAACTACACTTCCTCTAGGCTCTCTGTGTCATGCTTCACATCTGCGTCATCTAGCCCAGGTTCCTTAGTGAAGACAAGCCCATTGCTAAAGAGTTGAACTTAGACAGTATAAGCAAACCACCATAATGCCATTAACCTTTACTGCTGATTTGACCAGCGATGATACAATGTTACTGGGGTAGCCAAGCAGACATAAGGCTCCTAGGAAGGCTTCAGTACCTGAGCTAGTGGTGGAAGCACATATAATTAACATTATTAGACTAAGAGACATTAAAATGACTAATGTGTGATCTCCCCTCAAGAGATGCTCAGTGGATGAGAGAAATATAAACAGATTGTCTTGGCTAGGTTTCTTTGTTGCTGTGATAAACTCCATGACCAAACCAACCAGGGAGGAAAGGGTTAAATTGAGCTTCTGGTGATGGGTCATGGGAGGAAGTCAGGGCAAGAAACTGGAGGCAGGAACAGAAGCAGAGAAGGTGGAGGAATGTCTAGCTTTCTGTGGCCTGTTCAGTTTGCTTTCTTATATAACTCAGGACCAACTGCCCAGGGGCAGCATTGTCTGAAGTGAGCTGAGCGGGGTCCCCACACATCAGTTTTGCCTTAATTTTTCTGAACATACATCCTTCTTTTGTAACATCTATTAAGACTTTCTTGTCATGGATTTAAAATTTAGGTTATATGGAAGGCAAAGGCAAAGGACTACACAGTTAGATCCTGTTTAAAAAAAAAAAGGAAGGAAAGAAGAAAGGAAGGAAGGAGGGAGGGAAGGAAGAAAGGAAAAGAAGATTGCAATTTCCTGTAAGGATTTCTCTTAATGTTTTGTGTTTTCAGGTTTGTTATGCTTTGTAGACATATAGGCTTTTAGTTTTCCTCAACTTCGCAAATTCTTCAGCCATTATTTCTTTGAATAATTTTTCATGTTCCTCACAGCCACACATAGCTCTTTGGTAGCACTCCAATCACGTGTAGACAGTGCTACCTGAATGTGCCCCAAGCTTACTGGCTATGTGTCCATGATATTTTTCTGTGTTTCATTTGAACAATTTTTACAGATGTGTCTAGCTTTTATCTTCTGTAATGGTCAGTGGCTTATAGTGAAGACCAGCTGAGACTGGACTGAACAGCCACTGCATCCTGAGCCTTTGGTAGACAGTTGTTGGTCTAGCTGGATCACAGCCTGTGAGCCACTCAAAAAATCCCCTTTGTGCACATATATATTCATGTATATGCTAATATATTATATCTACATGCATAGATAGATAATAAAAAGAGATTCATTCTATCAAAGCAAGCGCCCTTTTCTGCTCCTTTAGAACCCCTCATGAATGTACGGTGTTTGCCGATACAAGCTGTGTGAAAAGAGGCTCTAATAAAACAAAGGACCAGAACATGGAAGAAAAGAGAGAGAAACAATGAGTCAATAAAGAATCCAACATGCACACATCAGTGGACGTCTCAGGTATGGGCAAGTATCCATGTGATCAAGGTGTGAGGGGGTGCGGAGGAGAATTTCCTTCCTCCTTAAACTTTCATATATTTCCCAGCATTCATTTTCAGGGAGTGTAGTTATTTATAGAATCAAAAAGAAAGAAACAAGCAAGAAACTTACACCAGTCGCTGTCTCTCTCGTAGAAACAGAAGAGGAAATCCTCGACTTCTCTGTGATCACTGTCCTGCCCCCATGGTCCACGGTTTCATTTGTCAAATATCTTCTCAGCTTTTCCTCCTCATCAGATTTAAAACCCCATCTGTGTTATGCATAACACATCGCTTTGAGATGTAGGTCTGTGTCTTCTCTCAGGCATAAAGATTACAGGTGTTTTTCCCATCCATATGGCTTCACACTATTCATACTCTCTTAAATTTAGTAAAGTCCTGATTATCACTATCTGCATTCTGAGTGAGGGGTGTGGTGGCATAGGCTTATAATTTCAGGATTCTGGAAGCTAAGACAGGAGGGTGTGAGTTTGAAGTTACTAGGGTTTATATAGTAAGTTCAAGGCCACTCTGTGCTTCTGAGGGAGACCCTGTGTCAGGATTTTTTTTTTTCTCACTCAAGGCTGAAATGTATGTCCTTTAGAGGAATGCTTGACTGTAAAGTCATTGGTACAGTCTCCCTTTTATCCCTGAGGAGCGCTGTTTCAGCATTCACACTGGTGTATCAGCTGGAATGGAGCTACACAGAGGCAGTCCTGTGCTACACAACACTGTTTTGGGAACACAGTGATGGGAAAGCATACCAAATGATGCTCCCTTAAAACTATATTGCCTAGTAATGTCATAGCCTTAGGGCTTTAATCAGTACAGTCCATGACACTCACTGAGTAAAGACACTGCCTAATGATGGGTGTCTCAGGGCAGAGCTCTGTCGTTAAGAAATGCATTGCTCAGCTTGAAATTTGGGGAAAGTTCATTTTAATCCATTTGGGTGTCTAGCTGACACAATGCACTTATTAAAGGACTATCCTCCCTCCCTGGACCCTTACCTGGTCATACATATGGGCCTCTCTCAGAACTCTTCCAGTACATTGCCAAACTTTCATACTGCAGTACCATGCTGGTTTAATTGTGTAGCTTTGTTAAATGTCTTCATCCATTCATTTGTGTTACCATCCCTGAAATTTACAATTCTTTGTAAAACCTAGAATATGTTTGTCATTTTACACACACACAAACCTTACTGATCAAAACTGGAATCATTTCAATAGTACTTGATTATAAGCCAAGTTATGAAACAAATATTTATGGGTAATTATTAGCATGAATAAATAGGTGGGAGAGAATAAACAAATCTTTCATATGTCAGATTTCTATGTTGTTTGTGTGGATCTCCAGCTTTTAAGTGAGCTTTGGATGTGCATATTGTCTTTTTTCCAAAGATCACAGACTCCTGATACTATGCAATAAGAATACAACCTTTCCTCTGGGGTCTTGTTGATAATTCCCCATAAATTCAGCCTAAAGCAGCAAACAAATCCCCATTGAGGACAGCCCACAAAATATCTAACAGGTACTCCTGAAAATTACTGTGGTCATCAAAACCAAGAGAAGTCTAAAAACAATCATCATAGCCAAGCAGAATTTGAGAAGACATGCCAACTAAATTCAATGTGGCATCATGAATGGAATTCTGGAGCATAATGGAATAATGGATTAAAACTAAGAAGATCCTATTAACCAAAGCAAATACTTTAGTTAAGAAGAAGTGTATCAATCAACACTGGTTGATTGTGACAAGACTACCATAAAGAATAATAACTCAGGTGGTCATTCTTTAGTTATAAAAACTAATGGTGGAAAGTAATCACAACAGTGTGTGAGAGTGACAAGATCCTAAACTGAAGAGGACTCCAGCTTTTTTTTTAAAAGACATTTTAAAAGTTACTGGAGAAAAATAAGTATGAGGTGCTTAAGTCTCCATCAGACAGGATCTGTCCAAAGAGAACTTTCGTTCCATCAGGTTCTCAGGTGACTTGCTCGAACAACAAGGCGTGACAAGCACCATCTTCAACAACTTTACACAGCTCTCTTTTAATTCCCCACTAGGAAATTCATGCTGTGGTACCTAGGGCAAAGTGCCTTTTATGATTTCAACCTACCTTGAAACAGCTCAGAAAGCCGGCGATGGTGTGCACTTCTATGCTTCCAGCAGTATAGAGGCTGAAGAGAATCCTGTGTTTGAGGCCAGCCTGGATTACATAGTAAATTCCAGACCAACTCAAGTGATATAGTAAAATCTTGTATCAAAAAAAAAAAAACCCAAAAACTGAAACACAAACTCTAGTTTGTATTTAATGAAACTCAGAGCCAAATATTGAGGAAAAGCTGGAATATCAGAGAGAGGAAACAGACCACAGTCAATTCTCACCAGGGTAAAAGCTATCTTCCAGCTTCCTCAGCCTCTACAGAATAAATCTCTGTCTTCTTACTCATGCCTTAAATGTCTTCACCTGGTTGTTTCACTTCCGGGTTCAACTCAGCATCACATTTCTAGAGTTAGAATTAAAGGTGTGAACCACTCCTGTTTGATAGTTAGGCCTTGAACTCACAGAAACGCAGAAAGATCTCTGTCTCTGGAGTTATGGGTTTAAAGGCTTGGGTCACCACTCAGTCATTCCTGTGTTGGGATTAAAAGCCTGAGTTACCACTCTCTGACTCTCCTGGTTTGATTGGGGGTGGATCTGTTCTCTGATATTTCAGAATAGTTTTATTTAAAAAAAAAATCACAAAAAACATATAAACAAAAAAACTAAACAGAAACAAAACACTTAATAAAATTAAGTATCTTGGATAAAGCAAAAGTGAAAGAATTTAAGTCAATATTAAGGATACATAATGCCTTTTGAACTTTTTTTATACTCTTTACGTAGATTTATATGTTCTATAACTCAGGGCCTGGAGTGGTAGCACAGCAGTTAAGAGCACTTCCAGAGGACCCAAAGAGGCCAAGGCTCAGCCTGGTCTATAACCAAGGCAGAGCAGGCAGCCCTTTCTTAGGGACAGTATCACCTGACACTGAGTGTTCCGTCTGTGGTGGCTGCAGATCTGAGTGCATCCCAAGAAAAGCCAGCTGGATTGAGGGGACAGGATCAAATAACACCCAATAGTGTGGTGCGTGTTCTAGAGTCTGGGCCTTGAGGCAACAGAGATATAAGAGCCTTAGAAGGAGCAGGAAGCAGGGAGGGCCCCCTGTGGTGCCCTGAAGGACAGACTGCGTTCAGAATAACTCTAGAACCCAGCTTGCATGATCTGCTCTGTGGCACCACATGTTACCCTCACACACTCAAGTTTTTAAACTGCATTTTCACTAGTTTTGCAAGCTGGGTTCTAGAGTTATTCTGAAAGCAATCTGTCCTCCAGGGCACCACAGGGGGCCCTCCCTGCTTCCTGCTCCTTCTAAGGCTCTTAGATCTCTGTTGTAGGGAAATCTGGCTTGAAAACAAAGTGAAGGTCACTAGAAGGACTTTGGAATAGCTACCAAATGAAAGTTCAGTGTTTATGGCGCACCTGTGACCAGGCAAACAGCTGACCTGCGCCTGGAACAGCATTCTGTGAAAAGCCCGGGTGCTGGTGTCCTCAGACCTTTGGTCCAGTGAAACGTCCATACCATTAACCAAATTCTCTCTCCTGCCTCCTAAGGAGAATTTGAATGTATCTATTTTTCTGCAACCTCATTGCCGCTGTTCTAGTCTGGGTCATTGCTATTTATAGCCAGACTTCTGTGGGAGCTTCGTCTTTGAGGACAGACTGTGGTCACAGAGGGATCCAAGAGGCAACACTGATCTTACTGTCTGTCCCCTGGAGCATCCGGTCATCCCCTCAATATGCAGACAGTAGATTATAACAAGCAGACACCCAGAGCCCAGACGCTCTTAGGCTCTCTCATTCTTTATACCCACACTCACCTTTTCTTTGTTCTTAATGACTACTTCTGGATATTTCAAGCAAGTAGAAAAATATAAAAAGAGGTATAAATACATAGCCACATGCATGGACCACCCAACTTTTCCATATTATAACATGTTGCTATAACAAATGGACTAGTTGGCCTAAATAATTCTTATGAACTATAGTTCATATACATAGAAAAGATTATATATAATGTAAATGAATATTTTAGAGAGTATTCATGTGCTTGCCACCTAGTTTAAGAAACAAAATATTTCCGGGGGCTGGAGAGATGGCTCAGAGGTTAAGAGCACCAACTGTTCTTCCAGAGGACCTGAGTTCGATTCCCAGCAACCACATGGTGGCTCACAACCATCTATAATGAGATCTGGTACTCTCTTCTGTACCCTGTATACATAACAAATAATAAAAAAAGAAACAAAATATTTCTAAATGCTTTTAAATCTCTTGCACATGTCTTTCCAAGTCAGAAGTTCTGCTGTGCCCCACAGATGCAAAACTTCTCCATTTTGAGTGAGCAGTTTTTCATGTACTTTAAAAAAAATTATCATGATTTCCTTATTGATTCTTTGGGAATTTCACATCATGCAGCCCAATTCCTCTCAGCCCCCAGTCTCCCCAAAATCTTCCCGCATCTCTGCAGTGCCCTCTCAAAGAAGTCTAAAACCAAACCAAAACAATCAAGAAAACAAGCAAAAAGAAACCCCCAAAACCCTCTTCAGGCCTCCATCTTTCCCACCTCTCCAGCACCTCCTCATTTGTCCTGGTGGCACTGGGGATCACTTTGTCACACAGTATACCCTTATGTCCAGTCAACTCTACTAGCAAATACTCCTTACGATTAATCACTGGTTCAAGGCCTCTGGTTTCTGGTACACCATCTTTCCTGGATCCTCACTGAAACTCTTCTTGGATATCCTGTGGCTGCCCTGAGTCATGGAAATCCTGCCACAGGACTAGTCTTTTTACAAGCTCCAGCAGGTTCTAGATGGGGTAGAGATTAGTGTGGGCCAACTCAAGGCTGGGCTGCGTGCCTGAATGGTGGCTGAACTAGTTAGTTCAGACCACTGGGTCCACCTCCCTCAGGTGAGGGGGCAGAGCCAGCTCCCCTATGCCCATGAATTCACAATTGGTTCTCCTTCTTCGAAGTGTGGGGGAAGCAGAAGCTCTTCTTGGTATGGCAGGTGTGTGTGTGTGTGAGGGGGTAGCTTCCCCCCATTCCCGCCCCATGAGGGTTGGGACCAGCTCTCTTGCGGAAGTGTTCAGTGAGGTGCAGGGCCAGTTTTCCCAGGAATAGCACAGAGCCAGCTGACTCAGCATAGCCCTCTGATTTCATCACACATGATTCCTATGGACCTCTGAAGTGACACAGACCATAGACATCAACCCAGACACACAGCCAGAGCAGGACCACAGACCCAGACATGGCCCTTGGCAGCAGCTTGAGCCCAGTGGAAGCCCTGAACACTCAGATAAGCATGGCTCTGGTGGTGGCACCACCCCAACAAGGCCACAGCTTTTAACCCCAACCCTGGGCTTCCATGTGACCTTAGATGGCAGTACAGGTCTTGAACTTTAACACAGACCTCAGTCGCAGTAGGATCACAGACTCAGACATGGTTCACAGTAGCAGCCCGGTCTGGATATCACCATTGCTCCAGGTCACAATGCAGAGCCCCAGAGGCAGCATGGTCTTCACATACTTTTATACTTCATATCCACTATACCTGGACACATCCTCCATGACCTGCTTATTTTGGTGGATTGTATTTTGAGGCATCATCTCCATTGGTCCAAGCAGGTGTGATTCATCCATTTTCACTGCTTTCTAATTCATACTTTATAAAACAGCCCCATCAAAATTTTAAAGATATATGCAATTATCTGTCTCTTGACTGCACAAGCCTCCACCCCCAGTGGTTTCCCAGTGCTCCAGGAATGGAGTCACAGGTCTATAGCATGGCCTTGATACACTCCACATAACCTGGCCGCCAGTCTCAACCCACTTCCGGAGCTCAGTGAAGCCCAGCCCCTCCTTCTGGCTTTGCTGTCTTCTTTGCGTGCTTCACCTGGTGTGGCTGCTGACTCCAGATCTCTGAATTAATATCACCTCTGTTTCTTCATTACTGTTAATCACAATATAGTGTGTTTCTTGTTCTGTTTCCTGTCTGATTTTTTTTCAAAGCATTTACCATAAATCTATTTCTTCTTAGATGAATTATTTAACTTTATTTCATATGCTTTGGTGTGAAGCTGTTAGATCCCCTGGAACTGGAGAGTTATAGACAGTTGTGAGCTACTACTACAGTGGGTACCGGGAATTGAACCCGGGTCCTCTGGAAGAGCAGCCTGTGCTCTTAACTGCTGAGCATTTATCTCTTCTGCCCCCAAACACGGATCTGTTATTGCATATTTACTTGTGCATTTAATTTTATGTTTCTTCAAAAACAATTTGTTGTATTGTATACATTATATGCATGTAGTGTGTGTGTGTGTGTGTGTGTGTGTGTGTGTGTGTGTGTGTGTGTGTGTGTATGTAGGTCAGAACTCAATACTGGGTATGTTTTGTTTTTTTTTTTTTTTTTTTTTTTTTTTTTTTTTTTTTTTTTTTTTTTTTTTTTTTTTGCTTTTTACTTTATCTTTTGAGACGAGATCTTTCATTGATCACAGCACTCACCCATGATTAGCTACACTAACAGACCAACAATTCTAGGAGTCTGCCTGTCTCCACCACATTCCCTGCACTAGAGTTACAGAAGTAAGTGACCACATTGGGCTTTACCTATGTGATTGATGGGTTATAAACTCAGATCCCCACGTTTTCATATAGACATTTTACCAACTGAGTGTTCCCTTCACCCCCTGATTTTGTATTTTTTAAATTTCTCCAGGTCTGCAAACATGGACGTTTTATTCATAATGATTTTTCTATGTCTGACATACCCCTGTCATACAGCAGGAACAAAATTATTATCACTCATGAGATCTGAAGCCAGCAATATTGATGCATTTAGAACAAAAGCAAAGTGTTTGCCAAATATTTTCAGGTACAAAATCTCTATTGGACAAAACTTATTAGAAATGATAGTGGCAGACAGGTGTGGATAAAACCATGACAGGTGTGGAATAACCAGAGGTGACTGGTAAAGCTTTTGTATTTGTCCTGTGTGCTGACTTAGAGAAGTGATCAAAAGGCAATTCAATTGTTTATCATATTTAATAAAATATGTGCTAATAATAAAAACTTATGAAACACTCATGTGGGCCTTCTTATAAGTGCTTCATATGAATGAATCAAATTAATTTTCATAATAACTCACAGAGGGCTGTATTGTCATTATCCCCATTTTAACATCTGGAAACTAAAGAACAGAGAGATATGTAGTAATTTATAAAAGATTTTTCATCTAGAAAGTAGTAAGCAGCATGCAGACATAGGTGATATAATCATCATGATTATGTATATGATTATATATAATTTGCAAAGGGTTAGTTTATATATGTAACATATATACATATAAATATGACTCCAACAAATGCTTTTAAACAAACACCTTTTAAAAACAAAACTAACATAAACATTTCTAAAGTAGTCAATAGTAGAAGATAAAGTGCTCAGTTAGAGTATTAGAGTATTCCAGATAAACACACACACACACATACACACACACACACACAACCACCACAGGGAAACAACGAGTTTATATGTAAAAGATCCAGCAACACCTAGTGCCAACTCTTCTCAGTCTACTCTCTTTAAGTGTTTGACATACAAGCAATGAATGCATTTGCATGGCATTTGCAGACTTACATTTATTTAAACTTTCAGGAATTGGGTTCATGTGACCAAGTGCTTCCAGGTTCAGATGCTGAAGGTGGGCAGTATCTGAAGATGAAAAGCAACATTTAGTTTCTGGAAAAGACCCTGTCCCAGAGTAGACCTCTTCTCCTTCTGTCTAGCTTGATCATTCAGTTTCCTAGGAATATTGTATTGTAGCTGTTGCTGTAAATATTTATTTCCTCTTAATTAAATAAACTTGTTGGTTTTGTGTTTGACTTGTACATGTTCTTTCTTACAGTCTCCGTGGTCAGAGTGTTGGTGATCTGCAGGGCATTTCCTCAACTCCATGACTTGGAATCCAGGCTCATCTGAAGTAAATATTTTAGGTTGTTAGGAGGAAACATTCATTAACATCTGTTTTTAAGGCACTCACTTGCTGTCACACTGGCTGTGTCCTGCTAGACTCCTATAATTAGGCTCCTATATTTCTGACTTGATGTTTTTATATTCTTTGGACATTTTGGAGCAGCTTGTTGAGTGTGTGCGTGTGTGTATGTGTGTGTGTTTAAATGTATGTGTGTGTGTTTAGCATCCAAATAAAAAGAAGGTGATTTTTTTTTAAACCTCATTTACTCATTGTCCTCGACACTATTCTGTTGCTGTGAAGAGACACCATGACCACAGCAACACTTATAAATAAAAGCATGTAACTGTTATGCTCAAATTGAGGGGACCCCCAAAAGACCACCATAAGACCAAATCCTGTATGTAAAAGCAATGAGCCTTTATCCAAGCTTAAGCTTGATCTCTCTGTCTGTCTGATGCAGTGGTTAGAGTAGAGAGCACCAAGCCTGGGCAGGGTAGGTTTTTTTTATGATTTTTGTTGTTATTGTTTTGATTTTTTTATAATAGTAGAGGTTAAGGTGAGGAGATTTCCAAGTTTCAGGACCCTGATTGGCTAATATTTATCTAGGGGTATCTTAGGGAGATCAAAGAAAATAGGTGTGTGTTGGACTCAAGACTCTCTCTCTGTCTCTCTCAATTGGAATGCTTGGAATATTAGATATTCCCCCCCAAGTGCTGGTCCCTCCCTGGGGCTTCTCCTGGAACTGCCAGGTGCTGCCAGTAATCTCAGACCCACTGGCTGGCTGGTTTTTATTAAGCCTGTCATGGCAGATGTATAGTCAAGCTCTTCTGGAAAAACACTTTCCTGCTCTGGGCTCCACATTCCTGTATGGTCAAGCTGTTCTGGGCCCCACGTAATCAGGAGTTCACTTTCAGTTTCATAGGGTTAGTTCATCATTTTTATGGTGAGAAACAAGGGAGCAGGCAGGCAGACATGGCACTGAAGCAGTAGTTGAGAATATACATCTTATCAGCAAGTTGGAGAGAGAGACTGGGCCTGGTACAGGCTTTGAAACATGTAAGCCCACCCCCCAGTGACACACTTCCTCTAACAAGGCCACACCCTTTAATCCTTCTCAAAACAGTCCCACTAACTAGGACCACGGAGTCAACCATAAGAGCCTATGGAGGCCACCCTCATCAAAACCACCACATTTCATCCCCTGGCCCCATATCGTAATGCTTCCAGTCCAATTCAAAAGTCTTCATAGTCTTCCACTATGAAGTAAGTCTTTCAAGACTCTAAAAATCCAAAGTCCAAAGTATCTTCTGAGACTCAAGGCAACATTTTAACTATAACCACTGATAAAATCAAAAGGCAAATTGTGTATTTCCAATTGGGATGGCACAGAATACACATTACTATTCCAGATAGGAAGAAATGGGTTGTAGTAAGGAAGTATTGGAACAAAGCAAGACAAAAATCCAGCACGGGAAACTCCAAGTGCTATAGCTCTGTGTCTGACATCAAAGGATTTAGCCAGCTCTTTGAATCTCCACTTCTTCCAATTTTGATGACTGCCACACACTTTTCTCTCTCTTGGGCTGATTACACTCTCTGTGTACAGCACTCCTCAGCAGACGTCCTACAACTCTGATAGCTCTAACATCTTGGGGTCTCCAACACATTCCAGGCTTCACTTAACCAGCTTCACACAATGACTTCTCTAGATCTCTCTGGAGGCATTTCCCTGTCACATGCCTGACCTCTGAGGCTTTCCTTAACCTCAGAGGAAGATGCCACAACCCCCTAGACTTCTGTATCCTTTAGGGTCCTGTGTTTGCATATGAAGCATTCTGCCAACTGAGTCATCTCCCCAACCCCTTAAGTGTATGTGCTCTTTTGAAAGTTTAGCCATTTTGTCTTAATTATTTGGATTCATATATGGAATTAACTAATTCATCACTGCATTGACTGTATAAGAAAAGATTAATTTAAACAACTAATTTTATTTTATTTTTTTGTTTTTCTTCCTTCTTTATTTTGTATTTAAGAAAAAAACAGTAACATGAATTTAAAATGAGGAAAAGTTAACAATAACTATGAACAGGATAAGAATCATAAGCATGGCTTATCAAGGGTGGTAATGCAAATAAGATTGCTACAAATATATTTACTATGTGTTCAGCTTTCCCTCTGAAATTTTTTTTTTGCCATCCCTGTATATCCTCATTCAAGGTCCCTTACCCCTCCCACCACATCTTGACATTTCTCTTCTCTAAAACTCCCCTTCCCTTCGCTGGGCAGGGAACAGACAGTCCTATGGTCCCACTGACCCAATAATGCTTGGATCAGTCTCCACTCCTGGCCAAATCCAGGTTTGACCCCCCTCCCTCAAGTATGAGTCTGGTATTCCCATAGTTGGAGTGGGGTTCGAAGGGTCAGTCCAGGGTGTTTCTGATCCCAAGCTGTTCAGTGGTTGTGGTTTGCTGCTTGGGCATGTTTGGCTTTTTTTTTATTTCTTGTTTGTTTGTTTAGAGACCACTAGGGAGTGAGTACATCCCCTGCTTATCTCTCTGAGATTGTGATCCCTCGCTCAGGAGGATATTCTCCAAATCCATCCATTTGCCTGCGAATTTTAGGATAT
Source organism: Sigmodon hispidus (assembly GCA_004025045.1). Lineage (NCBI taxonomy): Eukaryota > Metazoa > Chordata > Mammalia > Rodentia > Cricetidae > Sigmodon > Sigmodon hispidus. The sequence continues at coordinate 80,780 of PVIH01009596.1, forward strand.
CGTTTTTTCTTACTGCTGAGTAGTATTCCATTGTGTAGATGTACCACAGTTTGTTAATCCATTCTTCAGTAGAGGGACATCTAGGTTGTTTCCAGGTTCTTGCTATTATAAATAATGCTGCTATGAACATAGTTGAGCTAATACCTTTGTAGTGTGAATGTGCCTCTTTAGGGTATACACCCAGAAGTGGTATTGCTGGGTCCTTGGGGAGATTGATTCTCAATTTTCTGAGAAACCGCCATATTGCATTCCAAAGTGGTTGAACAAGCTTACATTCCCACCAACAATGGAGGAGTGTTCCCCTTGCTCCGCATCCTCTCCAACATAGGCTGTCATCTGTGCCTTTTATCTTAGCCAATCTAACAGGTGTTAGGTGGTATCTCAAAGTTGTTTTGATTTGCATTTCTCTGATGGCTAAAGATGAAGAGCACTTTTTCAGGTGCCTTTCAGCCATTTGTAGTTCCTCTGCTGAGA
>PVIH01009597.1:0-15006 GCA_004025045.1 Sigmodon hispidus
AAAAAAGAGAATTCATGTTCCAGAACCCACTGGAAAAAAAATCTCAAATATACATAGTCAAGGCCACTATATTTTACAGCTCATTAAATTTTTAAAAAGGCAGGTAAAACACAAGCTAACTGTCCAAGAAAAATAAAAAGTTATTGTTATAAAAGTCACCGTGGGAATCCCAAGCTGAATCATTTCATTGTACAACTCAAGAAATTCAAAAAAGCAAAAGGCCCTCTCAACTTTCAATTTCAGAACCTCTCTGCTTCCTCATCCCACCCTTATCATTTCCGAATTGATATATGTCCAAATATACTTCTGGACTGGAACTTGTTACAGTACAGAGGTCCTGTGCCTCAGCATTGCAGCCCTCTCCTCTAAACCACATGCTTGAAGGACAATGTGGCCTCGAGGGTTTTAGTATTATTAGGACCTATCCAGGGAGCCAGCACATAGTAGGGCCTCAATATTTAACTGGGACAGGCATATTAAATATTTAAACTGGTAGCAATGGTTTGGATCTGGAATGTTCCCAAAGGTTTGGAAAAAAAAAATGAAACACACACAAAGAATACTAAAGTAACTCAGCATTGCATTTATGTGTTAACTATATGTATGTGTATACTTCTAGATGTATATAATAATATACCTTTCAGCATATATGTGTGTAACAAAAGAAAAAAGTCATGAATTTGAGAGGGGGCATGAGAAGAGTTGAAGAAAGAAGGTGGAAATTCTTTTTCGATACATGTTATACTGTACCCACGTGTACAACACAGTATGACGTGAAAATGAGAACATGATAGGCTGAATGTTAGGACTGAGAGCAGGTAATTTACATGATTTATGAAAGTATAAAGAAGTGTGTTTCAAAATTCGCAGGCAAATGGACGGATTTGGAGAATATCCTCCTGAGTGAGGTATCACAAACTCAGAAAGATAAGCAGGGGAGGTACTCACTCATTAGTGGTCTCTAAACAAACAAACAAGAAAAAAAAGCCAAGCATGCCCAAGCTGCAAACCACAACCACTGAACAGCATGGGATCAGAAACACCCTGGACTGACCCTTCGGATCCCACTCCAACTATAGGAACACCTGACTCACTCTTGAGGGAGGATGGACAAAACTGGATTTGGCCAGGAGTGGAGACTGATCCAAGCATTATTGGGTCAGTGGGACCATAGGACTGTCTGCTGCCTGCCCAGGGAGGGGATGGGGAGTTGTAGAGAAGAAAAAATGACCTGATGTGGCGGGAGGGGGAATGGACCTTGAATAAGGATATACAGGGATAGAAAAAAAAATTCAGAGGGAAAGCTGAACACAAAGTAAATATATGTGTAGCAATCTTATTTGCATTATCACCCTTGATAAGTCATGCTTATGATTTTTATCTTCTTTATAGTTATTGTTAACTTATCAGCATTTTAAATTCATTTTACTGTTTTTCTTGATAAATACAAAATAAATAAAGAAGAAGAAGAAAAAAAAAAGTGTGTTTCTAAGCCTAACACTGTCATAGGTTTTTCATCTTGAGTGGTGGATGAATCCATAAAAACATATTTGAAGCCAAGCTTGGTAATGATACATGCTTTCAATCCCAGCACATGGCAGGGCCACAAAAGGCAAGATCAATGTGAGTTCGAGGCTAGCCTGAACTACATAGTAAATTTCAGGTTAGCCAAGGAGAGGCGATCTCAAAACAAATATGTTCAGTAGAAGATGTATAAATCCAATGAGAAGCTCTTCAGCTTCTGCACCAAATGCCTTTCTAACCCTGTGTAGAAGTCCATGAAAATGTGCAGACTTAGAGTTTGTTTCATTTGGGCATTTATTTTCATTTTAATGGTTTTTATGGAAGTTTATAAAATTTAATAAAGATTTTTAAATGACAGCAACTCAAAGAAGTGAGGTCTAGTGGAAGAGAGTGTGTAGATGGAGAGGGCCCTTGAGGAGAGCCCTTGGGCTCTTATAATGTGTACTGGGACCTGAGTCCCTTCCTCTCTTTTGAACATGTTCCCTCATTACACCCCAAAGCAAAGGCCAACTGACTAGAACTAAGCCCCTGTTACTGTGGCACAAATTAATGCTGTTCTCATTTTATTTATTATTTATGGGTATAATTATTATTGAGGGTTTTTTTAGACAGGGTTTCTTTGTATAGGTCTGGCTGTTCTGGAACTTGCTCTGTATACCAGCTTGGCTTCAAACCCAGAAAGAGATGCACCTGCCTCTGCCTCCCAAGTGTTGGGATTAAAGGCATACACCACCATTACCCAGATTCCTCTTTTTTTTTTAATTTTATGAATGCTGGGAGTGTTTCAAACCATCATATTCTGCAAGATTTTTTTCCTCTAGGAAATGCAGAAAGACTTTTTATTGTAGAGTCACAGAAATGAGTAAAGAAACTAACACAGCAGATGTAGAAACAAGAATAAACAGGAAAGGAGGCAAGAAAATAAGAAATGGTTAAGATGGGTGCACTGACTGTAGTATTTTTGTTTCTATAAGCAAATACCTACAAGCAGCAGCTTAAGAGAAGGGATATTAAGGCTCATTTCGAGGGGGTAGAGTCTGTCATGCAGGAGCACAAGGCAGCTGGTCACTGCATCTGCATCCAGAAAGCAGGAAAGACTCTCTCTGTCTCTCCCTCCCTCTCTTTCTGTCTCTCTCCCTCCCTCTCTCTCTCACACACACACATACGCGCACACACACACACACACACACACACACACACACACACAAACACACAAAGGGGAAGTGGGGACAGAAGGGACACTGGGTTTCCAGAATATACTCATCCCAAACCACAGTAGTAGGCTCACACTGACACATGTGTGTACACTCCCTTTCAGTGTGAGGATCTAGGACTCTGGTCACTGCTCACCATCTAATGTGCACTTTATGCATGAAAGGCAGCTGAGGACTCACTGCATCCCCACTTTCACTGGAGTGATGTAACTTATTTTTCTTAAATAGTAGGGCCTGGAATGCTCTTATTAATGACATCCATAACCTGACCATTTCTAGGATACAAATGAAACAGTAGGAACAAAGGAAATAATTGTCTTGTTAATGGAGTTATATGGGGAGCTTTTTCTTTATTTTTATGCTTTCATACATATATAATAAAATATGATTATCCCTACCTGTGTAGATGCAGTAGTTGAATTGTGGTGATGCGATTCTTGGGCTTTTTGGAACTAGAAAAGTCAGGAGTTTTTCCTAACCAGCTTTTGTTTTTGCTAGAAGATTGGGACCCTTGCTGGATGATATAGTTGTTCAGTGTTTAAAAACCTCTGTTTAACAACTGATACATACCTACCTACATGATAGTTGATTTTGTCAACTAGATTAAGGAATGCTCAGGGCATTACTAAGGCCCAACTTTACACATGTCTGCGAAGGTGTTTCCATAGTTATGTCTTTGTAGTAATATCTGGAAGAGGAGGGATCAGCCCTGAATGAGGGGAGTACGACCCCATTAGCTAGGGGTCCCAGACTGAGTAAAGCTGGAAAAGGGGGAGGGTGAGGAGGGTGAATCCAGAGCCAAAGTATGCTAAAAAGTTCTCTGCTACTGAACTACATGTACACCAAGAAGGGAAATATGAAGCCTATAAGCAATAATATAACACTACAAGAGGGAAACTGCATATCACATAAATCTACTTCCCTACACAAAATCATTTCAAATACTGCATCTGGGGAGGTTGAGGCAGAGGAGTAAGGAATTTGAGGAATGTCTGGCTATATACCAAGACCCTATCATTAAAGAAAGAGAAATAAATAAAATGTTGCATAAAATTATCATGAGTGTATATGTACTATGAAACACTGATGAATTGTATATTGTATTTAAACTAGAGCATATCCCCAATTTTTACATCCAACGCACTTCTGGTCTCAAGTGTCTTGGACAAGAGATACTCAATAGTATTTAGAGGTTTTCCTTTATTTCTCTTTTCTTTTCATTTTTTATCTTTATTAAAATTTCTGATTATCTAAAAGACCATTCAAAAACAAAAAACATAGAGATTCTCAGGACTGTTTTCAATTCCTCATCAACTGATTGTAGGACAGAGTCATCCTCAAAACACCAGCCATACTCTTGCGGTCATAGAGGCATTCTGAGATGCAAAAAAGCCCTAGGACTGTAGAATTGTGGGAATGTGGAATTTCAAAATTCCAGGTCATTGGAATGGTTCTTAGTACTGTTGGCTACTGAGACATTAGCAGTGAATCTTAGTGGTTCCACTTGAGTTAGAGCAATAATGACAAACATCTCCAGCCTAAGCTGAAGCCCACTGTAGCTCTGACCTAACTCACAGGGTTTTCATGGTACCACAGCTAGCACAACCCAAACATTCTGATCTATTTTTTGCCATACACTGACAGATCCCTTGTACTTGTAAGTGTCCTTCACTTTTGTTCACATTCCAAAAATTACAAACTATTAAGTGTCTTCCAGAAGAACTTTAAAACAAACAGGAACCACTTGAGGTTTTCTGATTTCCTGTTGGATGTTTCCCCACCCTCAGCGTAAGTTGATTATGTGCTAAATAATATAATGAGCAAGGAACATAAAGACTTTGTTTTATGTGACCCTTTATTACAAACAAGCCTAATAATACTTTATAACTACTGAATGCTTAAAATGTACTATGCATTGTGATAACCTCCTTACATGTAATTAAGTGTCCTTTTCCTTTTAGGCTATGAAGGGGTTGAGGCAGGATCTCACGATGTAGCCCAGGCTAATCTTGAACTCAGTGTTAGTATGCCTTTGTCTTGCAAGTGCTAGGACAATAGGCATGCACCACCATTCCTGACAACATACAGTATTTCAGTCTTGACAGCCACCTTGAAAACTGCATGCATTTTCCATTTTGTGGTTAATGGATAGAAGCCCAAATAAGGCAACTTGCCTTGAGCCATGCCTCCTTAAGAGCTAAGCTCATTCTTGCTGTTATTTAGTTTTTATTTCATAATCATAAACTTAGTTTAGCAATCTAGCCAGACTTCAAAGTAAGGAATCAAAAGGACCACAGCAAGAATGAATACAAGATGGTAAGGACCTGGGACAGAGCAGCCTGGATATGTAGGAACAAAAGACAAAAAAGAATTGCAGAGGCCAGTGGGGGAGGGGAGGTAAAAATTACAAAGTAAATGATGTGTGGATGAAAACATCACAACAAAATCATTTGTGTGCTAACTAAAAAAAAAAAAAAAATCTAAAACATAAATAAAATATACAGAAAGAAAGAGATAAAATGGAAGACAAATACATCAGCACTTTCCAGTCAATAATAGTGACCTTGCTGATTCTCAGCACAGCTGGACTCCAATACTAGACAGTATCCATCATATTCATATTCTCTTCCACCTTTCCAATGATCACATGCTCATGCAACCTCTGAGTATTGGTGCAGATAAAAACATGGGACCTTCAGTGTTCGTCTCTTCAGCATTTGCAATGCAGAAAACATCATGACCTATGTTTTACAGAATGACATTTGCAGCATCAAATCTTATACCATTAAGTGCCATTGTGGCATATGAAGTCACCACCAGGGCACATACAACCTGGAACAGTTCTGTGAAAGCAGGAGCCCTGGCAATCAAATCTTAGATTTCGTCTTCAGGACACGAAAGTTTCTGCTGTGTTTAAAACTTGGCAAACAGATCAAAGGAGAAGCTTCTCACCAAAGAGCTTATAACCAGTGCTGATGCTGAAACCATGGTGGTGTTGACCATGGCTGACAGTAGGCAGTCTCAGGTGGTGAGTCACTCATTCAAAGCCCAGTGAACAGGCTAACTGAAAGCACCTTCATTCTAACACCTGCAGCCTCTCCAGAAATGTTTACCAGCTTAAAATACTCTCTAACAGGTGATGCCTAGAGAATAAACTATACGGATAACTCCACAACTCATTTTTCATTGCCGCCTTCACAAACTCAGCAACTTGGAGCAACACAATTTTATCCTCTCCCAGTTCTGTAAGACAGAAGTGTAACCTGAAGTTTCTGGCCTGTCTGGCCCATAAGAAAGTAACCTCTGGAATTTTGCCTGAACAAGCTGAGATGGTCCTTCAGGTTCCTGCCTCACAGAAAAACTGCCAGACATTCAGCAGGACACAGGGAGAAAGGACTGATGAACTATGCCAGAATGGGTGAAGCAGTTCTTCAAATTTCCTCTTTCACTGAAAGGTATGCCAGAGACTCTAGGCCTGTAGGCTGCAGACGGATACGCAAATATTACAAAGGAACTATAGGTGACTGCCCAGGCAGCAAAATGTCTCTGTCATTTCTGAATTTAAAAGTTGTTTGCAATGTACTTTCTGTTTACTTCAGGTAAAATTTATATACTTCTGTGGTCTTTGATAGAACTAAAGATTATATAATTATAATTATAGTTTTCCTTAGTTATAATACAAGGTAAATTAGGTATGAAATTTTGGACTCACAAGGATAAAGTAGATAATAGACTATTTTCTTTAATTTTGCTAAATAAAAGTAGACTAGATATTGTAACTGTAACTCTTGATTGATAGCTGTTTGTTTTATGTAATTTCACTATGTTGAAATTGAAACATTCCTTTTTGATTAGACAAAAAAGGAAAAGTAATGTGGGATGACACAAAAGTATGCTGTGAATTATCATTGTTTAATAAAGAGACTGTTTTGGCCTATAGCAAGGCATCTTAGAGTTAGGTGGGAAATCTGAGCATAGATAAAGGGGAAAGAAGGCAGTCAGAAAGAGATGCTGCAAGCTACCACTGAGGAAACAAAATGTAAAATTACAGGTAAAGCCATGAGCCATGTGGCAAGACATAGATTAATAGAAACGGGCTGAGTTAAGATGCAAGAGATAGCTAGCAATAAGCCTGAGGCATAGGCCCAACAGCTTGTAATTAATGTAAGCCTTTGTGTGATTATTTTATAAGTGGCAGTGGGACCATGGGTGGGAAGATTCCTCCAGATCACAGGCCCAGATGGGTCAGAAACTTCTGACTACAGAATAAAGGTGTGGGTCACCCCTCCTTGACCTGGCTTGGTTCTGTGGTTGGCTGATATTCCAGATTAACTGTATTAAATATAAATCACCACAGCGAAGCCCAACAGCAGAAGTAAGTCTGGATGCCAGACATCTCTGCACTCCATCCTCTTTGGGATGCTGGGGGATCCCTTTCTTTGCTCATTTATCCTGCTGAGAATTGGGCCCCTTGTGGCTACAGGACTGTGAACCCCCCTCCCCTTAGATGGCTGTCAGCTCAAAGCTAACCCAGAGGCTTTCAGTCATAGTGCTCCACAGCCTGAGCTCCCTTCCTCCAGCTACAGAAACAGAAGCATAAAGTCCCCTCTTGCCTCTTCTTCCACTGTTTATAAGGGCCCCTGTGGAGGAAGTTCAGGAAAATAGCCTTATTTTGAGGTTAGCTGTGCAGTAATCATAATTTGCTTTGCCATGTAAAGTAACAGAGTCACAGATAAAACACCAGGAGTGAAAATCAAGAGACCAAAATCCTGCTTACAGAAGGGCCCCGTCCCTGCTGTTGTTAGGTTAGAGTTTGAAGAATCCTGCTAAGAGACACAGATATTGAAGGCTTGTTTCTTAAAGCAGTGGTTTTCAGAACCAAGGATTTGGGAAGTGATGGGATCCTGAGAGCTCTGAGTTTAGTAATGGATTATCCCTTTGTGGAGTCACATGATCGCATCATTGGAAGGAGGCGGAGAACAGGAAGTAAGGCCTCCTTGGAGGAACTAGGTTACTAGAGGACCAGCCCCTTCCTGTTATTCTTCCTTCTGCTTCTGTATAGCCTTCAGTGGGCAGTCTCAGCCACTTGCTTCAGCTGCCAGTGCACTGTGCCTTACCTTGGAGCCAAAGCAGTGAGTCCAGGCAACCACTGGATGAGAAACCTCTGTGAACGACCATGAGCCAAAATAAGGCCCCCTCCATGTTGATTTTCTCAGGTATTTGTCACAGCAATAAAATGTCTAACATAAATTTCTAGATTTCTCTGCACCTAAATAGGTAGCTGTCCTTATTTTTGTATGCCAAAGTAAGGAAGTTTTGGAAAGTGCATCTTGTAAATAAAACTTCCATAGGAGTAAGCATGGGTGTGATGAATTGAGGAGGAATCTTCTCAGTTGTCATTTCACATACCCTTACTTCATCTGGCACTGGTGGGTCCCAGCCTTCGACCAGACCTAGGCAGGTGCGGGCTGGGCAAGCCAGATAGGAAATGAGGCTGAGCTTCAGTTCAGCCAATTAGGCAGGATGAGCAGCCCGTGAAAGAGTCCCAGATCACCAAAGCTTCCCTGTGGGCCAATTAGATTCACAACGGGAATAGTCTCTGTGCCTTGACCACAGATGCTAATTCTAAGCAACCAGCTCCCAAGTGGGTATTTTTAATAGTAAGGAGAAACAAAGGAAAGAAATCCAGGGAGATAGATCTATTTAAATCAGAACTCACCAGATTTTAGTTACTGGAACAAAAATTTTTTTTTTTTTTTTTTTTTTTTTTTTTTCTGCAAGCTATAATGTCCTGAGTGTTAGTCACAAATTTATCACGTAATTTCACCTCCGTGGTTAAAACCTTCTAAATGTAGCTACAGGAAAGTAAAAATGCAAGCTATTTTAAGATTTCAAAACAGACACAATCAAGTGTGTTGCAAATAAAGTTTAAACTGTGGATAAAGCAGGAGATCAGTCTAGATAACTACAAAAAAAAAAAAAAAAAAAAAAAAAAATGTCCTAACTAGTGATCCCATTTCCTGGCCTTTCTCTTCCACAGACACATAACCATTATGTGTCTTACTGAAGGGTCATAGTTTCTCACTGCCTACAAAATAAAATCCCAGATCCTCAGGCTTTCTTCCACATCACCCAACTTGTCTCAGCTTGCCTTTGCAATCTCTCCCACCTGTCTCATGCCACCACCAGCAACAGTGCACCCTGGGGACCAGTCCCCTGAGACTGCTTGCCATTCCCAAATCGCCATTACCATGGTCTCTGGTACATTCCTGAGGCACCTTCCCCTTCTGCCCTCAGCTACCAGCAGAAGCCCATCTCTTCTTTCCACACTCAGCCTGGATGTCTTAAGTCCCTCCCCTTCCCAAACCACACCCTCTGGATGCTTCTGGAACATTCCAGTCTTACCTCCATAAACACCAGGATGTGCCTCTGAGGTCAGAGTTGGTTCAATTAAACTGCCTCTCTAAACCCAGTGATTTATCCCCCTGCATTTTGCTTCCTCAACATGATTCCTCGCTGCTATAGTGAAGGTCAACCCAGTATAATTGGTACAATGAGATTAACACTATACATAATACACTATGAACATATTACACAATACATAAGACACTATGAAGATGATAAATACTCTCTTCTTACTACAACTATAGTTAATTTGGTTAGAGAAATGAACATTGTCACTGCATCTAGAGTTTTATGATGATAGGGGCCATATACTGTTTTCCTCATAGGCTACTTGGCATCCTTTTGTAACTATGGGTACCATTTGACTTATGGTAGCTGATATATACATCTTAGTATATCTCAGGTTTGAAAATCATAAGCTGAAAATGTACTGAATGTATGTCACCTCCCAACTCTTTCAGCAGCAACACTATGAAGTTGTAAGTTGTCACCCTTATTATCATGAAGTGTTGAGGAACAGAGGCCCAGCATTGCCACTGGCATTGCCAAAGGCACACTGCCAGCTTGGGTGATAATCCAAAATCAAGATCCCAAGTATGACTTCTACAGAATGTGAATTGCTTTTGCACTAGTATAAGGCAGAAAACTTTGAAGTTAAACCAGCCTAAATCCTATGAGGCCTTTTGGGCCTTATACCCACAATAAATATAAAAGAAATTAATACCATTCATTCTGGTAATGACCAGTAAGATCCTATTAGACTGACCATTCCGTAGATTAAAAAGTGGTAAGTTCTTCTAAAAATTGATTTTAAAAAAAGCTCACATCCAGCTAGCTATCTGAAGGTTCTAGACAGTGGTTCTCAACTTTCCTAATGCTGTGACCCTTTAATACAGTTCCCCATGTTGTGGTGACATTGCTACTTCATAACTGTAATTTTATTACTGTTAAGAATCATAATGTAAACACATGATATGCAGCATATCTGATATGTCTCACACACACACACACACCAAAAAGGGTCACGACTCACAGGTTGAGAACCACTGCCCTAGAGGCTGATCAAAAGGTGCCATATTCCAGGGCTTGGTACTTGGAAGTGGGATGGCTTTCCCAATTCTGTAACTTCTTGGTAAAGCTAGGTACAGTTGACCCTAGCTGGATTACCAGCAGGAGACCTACAACCCTGCCTGAAAGCATCACAGAATAGATACAGACCACCCCAGCAATTAAAGGGGCCTCATAAGGGAGAAACAGGGAGGTCAAATTCTAAATTCTGAGTGATCCCTAACCCATCGACACCCAAAACAGCAAGTGGCCTCAAAAAACTTTCTAGGTACTATATATATATATATCTTAATAGGAGTATGGGTTGCATGGGTGTATGCATATATCAAAATTCATCAAATGGCATAAAAAAAAGCATGCAATCCATGTAAGCACTGAATTGTAACAACATATGGGGAGAAGTTGTGAGAAGTTTCTATACTAGTATATAGCAAATTCATTTTGTAATTTATTTTTTAAGAAAGAGAGTGATGTGAATAAAAGCATAACTAAATATATTAGAGCAGGTGTAGTCACGGGTAATGATAGACTCTAAGTGCTGGGCTATAAAGTATTTCTATTTTTCTGTAGGCTTGAAAGTTTTCACAATAAAAATAAATACTGGAAAAAGTTCAAAGACGCATCCTAACTTGGAATTTGGTCCCTCCACAAAAACTGTGGAAGCCCCACATTTGCTCGAGTCAATATGAAAGAAGCCAGGAATTTATTACAGAGTTGTAAATGAAAAGCACTTAGGTAAGAGTTTGGTAAAACACGTTTGCCTTCCAGTAGGAAAAAGCATGTCCTAGAGATGACCTTTGAGAATCATGGAAAGAACGTCCTCATCCCCATGAAGTGTTCTGGTGACATACTTTATTTTTGTAGTGTCAACAGACAGGGCTATCCCCGTAGTCTAACGTGTGGTTAGTGGCATTAGGTGGCACCTCAGGATAAGCTTCACTTCTGAGTTCAACTTTCTGCGAGCCAGATGCGAAACTCCTGAAGTGCCCTGAAATATAGCACTGGATGAGAGGAGAGGACACTTGAGTGCCTGCTGATGAACAAGCGTTTAAATCTGCGGGTGGAGCAAGGTGGTGGAGCACCTAGTCATTTCTCTAGGCCTGGGTTAAGAGGATAAAGGAATGATCGGTCCTTTTGTCCTAGAAGGGACCACCCCACATCTTCCAACACTAAAAGATGCCATGGTCAGACTGCATCCTACAGACACAAGATAAATGGTTCTAATGAGAGACTGCCAGCTAGAAAAAGAAGCTGCATACACATCAAAGGCTAAGATAAATAAACATTAAAAATAGTGAATGATACACCACCACGAATCAGAATTTGCTTCAAAATAAAGACAAAAAAATTTTTTTTCAGGCACCAGGACCAACGACCATCAGCTGCCCTAATACCAAAAGATTATGCTTCCAAAATTTCTTGATGTCGATTCCACACGCAGAGCAATCAAGTTGCCCTACATGTGCCACTCAGGACAGAAGCCCCTTCAGACAAAAATCCAAGCTGCAAACCGCAACCACTGAACAGCTTGGGATCAGAAACATCTAGGACTGACTTCTTGGATCCCACTCCCCCTAGAGGAACACCTGACTCAGTCTTGATGTTAGGGGGAGAAAACTGGATTTGCCAGGAGTGGAGGCTGAGCTAAGCAATATTGGGACCTTGGGACCGCCTGCCCATGGGGGGGATGGGGAGATTTGGAGAAGAGAGAATGACCTGATGTGGTGGGAGGGGGAAGAGACCTTGAATAAGGATATACAAGGATAGAAAAAAAAAAGAAAAAAAGAAAAACAAAACACAAAACTACTGATTTGGGGTGCAAGGGTGTAAAGAGAACATACTATCTAGAAATTTCCTTCTATGTGTCACATATTCTAAAAGCATAAATGCCCAAGATAGGCTTGGAGTATAGCTTGGCTGGAGCACATGCTGGGCTGTACAAAACCCTGGATTCCATGCCTGGCACTAAAGCCCATCAAAATAGACAAGATTATAACCTTATAGGACTTATAAACATGAGAATAAAATTGCTTTCATATTTCCTTTCTATTTTATTTCCATCAGACCAAGCGTGGAAAGTTCTGGGTCTGCTACCATGTCAACTTCAGTACTTCCCTCCCATTTTCTCCAACTTACAGCTAATATCTGTCCTAGAGATGAAAGTATCTACATCCTACAGACTCTGGTAGAGAAAGTCAGAGGTTAACTGTGACAGGAAGGAAGGGAAAAGGGTCTTCCTCCCAAGACCTACCTATCTCGTTAGAGATAATTTAAGTACTGAGAAGTTGTTTAAACACTTTATAACAGCCTATGAAGAGAAGAGGAAACATCACATCTTTCATGTGCTTACTCACGTGACATTTTTTTTCCAACCTATTTGGACAGCAACACTTGCTGAATCAGTGTCTCTGGATTGGCCTCTGTGAGCTCTATTTCTGCCTGATTCATTTTACCAATGGTCTGGAAACCCACTGAGGCAATAAGGCACATCTGTTTCAGGCACTCAACCAAGAGACCACCCTCCCCACTGAGTAGGGGCATCTCAACCCTGCTCAAGGCTTTGATCTGTTTTCAGTTTTTAAATGTTCCCTGCTGCCTGGTGGGGAGCTAAGTGACTCTGCTTCAATAGACATTATGTCATCCCTCAACCCTTACGTAAACAGAATGTCTAACACCTTCACAACACAAGCCAAGCAAGTCTACAGTTGAGGCTGACAAGATAAGTACTTGGTATCAGCACCTGCAGGCGCCATGCCTGCCTCTGTGTGAGCTTGCTGCCTGGCACAAGCAGGGAATGCAGTCTTGGTGGCAACTTCTGACTCTTCTGAATACTTAACGTCCCAGTGATATCAGTTAGAAAAAAAAAAATAGTATTTCTTCTTCCTGGGGAACTTTTTTTTCCAACCATGTAGAAAGTTCTTAAACATACACTCTGAAAAAAGAAGGCAACTTCTCTTTGTTATAGCAATTGCTGTGTACAGAACCTGACTGTATAGAACACTCCCCTCCCCCCACCCCGTCAGCACACGGTATTTCCCAGCTTATGATTCTGCCATTCAAAAGTTTGGTTTTATTGGGCAAGAGAGAAAGAACAAGAGCATAAGCCACTTCATCATTGGAGAGTCTAATCTACACATTAGTATTCTTAGACATCAACTCAGTCACCTCCACTCTAGGTATGTGGAAAGAGAGATAAGCCAAAGAAGAATAAAATAGGAAAGAAAGGGCTGCAGAGTGAGTTCAGCAGTAGAGCACTTGCCTAGTATTCTCAAGGCCCTGAGATTGGTCCCCAGCAACCACAACACAAACAAAACTTAAAGGACTGTCATCAGAGGAATTGGACCAGCTCGTGCAACTGATGGGTGACAGAGACAAAAACTCTGGACTGTCAGTTCCTTATCCACAAACAGGAATCTGAATCTGAATGTCGTTCAGGGTTCTTTGCACTAAGAAAGTCCTTTCTCTTTTGGCCCCAAATGTTCTCCTAAAGAATCTTGGCATACAGAGATGCTAACCTCAGAAATGCCTCAGGTTAAGATGGTGTCTGAGCTGGGCTTAAAGAACCAGGTAGAATTGAGAGTGTGAAAGCAGATAGTTGTGCATCATGAATGGGCAATGCTATGGGGCAGAGTGAGGGGACAGGAGAGTGTCTGCAAAGACAGACCAGTGAATGGAGAAGAAACAGATGGGGTTAGGGGAGCCAGAGACTTGGCTTCCTTCAGGGGACCATAAGGATCCAATGAAGGTGCTGGAGGGGAACAGATCACATCTGTGCTACAGAGAATCTGAGCTGGCAGGGATGCAGGAGTAGATTAGCAACAGGGAGGCCAGGGCAGAAGTCAAGCCAAGGATCATAAAGGTTTCATCTGGGGAACCTAGGAAACAATGGAAAGAGGATGGGTAGATGGGAATGAGAGATTTCCGAATCAGAAACAATGAATCTGGCAGTTGGGCAGAGGTGGAAGTGAGGGCAGATTAAACTCAAACCTGAAAACTGTGGTTCTCAACCCTTCCTTGGCTCCCATCACCAAGAATTTGCTATGATGGGAATTACACATTCCCCAACCCCCAAGTCAAGGGCAGATGTAAGAAGCTGCACATTACAGTATCTGTGATGATTCCTAACTCTCCATTACTGGCCTGCCATGAGATCTGAACAGAAATGGAGAGCATGTAGACAGTTTGATGGCAATCTAACTAATAACCTTATAGGAATGGAATCTAATAATTCAGAACTGAGGCTTGATGTTGTGCACATTTGGCTTTTGTCACTTTTCTAGTAATTCATTTCTCATGAATTTTGCAAAAATATGGGACTACAATTATTACTATCTGTTAAAAAGAATGATGCCATTCTTGTAGCAAGGCAGTTTGAGAATGCCAAACGATATGATTATGGCACAGAAGTGTCTTAGGTCTTTCAGAGAAGTGATGGGTATGCTTCAGTGTATGCTTATTTGCATGTCAAGGCAAAGAAGAGAGGCCTTTGCAGCTAACATCAGAACACACTGGCTGCCACAGCCTCCACAGTGGTTCACCCCAGAATTCTATCTGGTCATTTCCCTTTCTTCCCTAGGCCCAATCTCCTATGTCTATTATATGTCAATCTTCTGAATCTGTTATGTTTTAGAAATGTCCCAAAATACAGCAAGCTAGACAGCAGAGCAAAGGAGCGTCAACATGATCAGGTCTTGCAGAGAGGGGAACAAGGACAGGGGAAAACATTAGCTGCCAGTGACAAAGAAATTTTAGCAAAGCAACTAAGACAGAAACAAGGTTGTAAGGGGTTCAGCCT
>PVIH01009597.1:20426-48206 GCA_004025045.1 Sigmodon hispidus
GAGAAGAAAAATGACCAGATGTGTTGGGAGGGGGAAGAGACCTTGAATAAGGATATACAGGGATGGAAAAAAAAATTCAGAGGGAAAGCTGAACACAAAGAAAATATATGTGTAGCAATCTTATTTGTATTTCCACCCTTGATAAGCCATGCTTATGATCCTTATCCTCTGTATAGTTATTGTTAACTCTTCCGCATTTCAAATTCTTTTTACTGTTTTTTTCCTTTTTTTTGATAAATACAAAATAAAGAAGGAAAAAAAAGAAAAAGAAAATATCCCTACCAATGATGAATATTCATAACAGAATACTCAGACTCTTGAAATATCTCAAACAAACACTGAGTTCAATGCTACTCTTTAGATGGTCCTTGTTCCTGTTACCACATTCTCACATTTATTTACCAGTAATCTGTATAGCCAGTCCTTCTTAATAGAAAACAGTTAAGGGCAAAAGAGCGTACTCTATATATTATTTACAAAGCCTTTCGGATTAATGGAGTCTCAATTAATTTAGATTTACTACAGCCTAAGCAGTTTCTCCTAGGAGAGGCTGTGATCTCACTTCTAGGTCCAGATATTTCTTTTTTTTTGGGGGGGGGTTCAATTCCAAATTCACACTATTTTAAAATAAATTTTCAGAAAGGAGGAAAAAATATTTACCTCCTCCCCTAACCACCCCCAATTTCAATAATTTACAAGCATAAAATTCCAATAATTCTTGCTCATTCTTCGGGACTCTATTTTACTCCTTCAATCCTGCCGAGCATGGATCAAACAGAGCACAAACCAGGGAGAAATTTAATCACTCATGTCTCTCTCTGCCTGAGGGATTGTCTAGGTACTATGGTGACAGACACCTCAGTGAAAGTATGCAGAGGAGAAAAACTAGTTCCTAGACTTTAAAAAAGGAGAGAAAGATTTCTGATAGATTCAACATGTAAAAACACTGTAAGATCCATGTTGTCATACACAATAACAACTTTTCATACTGCACCAGGGTGGAATTGTGGAGACAAAGTAGTATTCAACAAAGGCATTTTATTATACTTTTTCCAAACTCTGCATATTTTGAATCTGCATATAACCATAGCATTCTCTTACCCATTAAATGGATGGCTTTTCCATATAAGGCAATGAGCTATTCTTTGTGACATTGTGATGGTGGACACACATTATATATAAGTGTGTGTGTGTGTGTGTGTGTGTGTGTGTGCTTTCAAACTCACAAAATGTATACTACAGGAGTGATCCCAGTAAGCTGTGAGTGCTGGGTAACAATGCTTTGTCCTCCATGATAACAAATGGACCACTTCTGATGTGGGTTGCTCATGAGAAGATGTGTGCATATGGTAGGGCAGGGGCTACATAGAAAATTTCTGGAACTTTCTGCTAAATTTTGTTATGAAACTAAAACTTCTCCAAAAAAACATATATACTCTTATTATTTCTTTTCGGCATACTTCCTCTGTTAATATACACTAATATGGGAAAATACAAATAAAATCTGGAAGAAAAATGAAGCCAAGTAAAAATTTACCGTTTCGCAGTTGGAAAAGTCAGTCTTTGGACAATTTAAATACAATTCAGACTCCTCTTTTTTTTTTTTTTTTTTTAAGGGAAAATAACTGGTCTTGGATAGTAAGCAAAGCCAATTTGTAAAAATATCCCCTGGCCTCATCTGCACAGAGAGTTTGCAACAACGATACTAAGCTCCTCCTCTTCCAAGACACAATGTCGGAATATTTTTCCCAGCCCATATTCATGAACAGGAAACCAACAAGACTGTAAACACAGGAACAACAATCAACAAGCGCAGATGTTTCAGGCTGGAAGTTGCATTTGGGACAAGGTGAAAGGGTAAGTGGAAAGAGAGTGGCGATCCGATGATGGTGGCAGATATCAAAGGTCAATGTTGAGTGGGTCCTCCAGAGACACTGTCCCTGCCTGCTGTGAGTCTACCCTCCCCTGCCCAGACAAAGCTCCCAGTGATGAGAAAACAATCTGAATATAAAATCTGCACCGGGGAGCACAGACAGTTCAGATCTAGGGCAGTCCCAAGCTATCTAGCAGGATCGGTCATCAAGGGCATATGCCCATGAACTTGAAAGCCAGGAAGGCGCTCCCTCTCGGAACCAGGAGCCCCTCTGCAGAAATGTCTGAAGGAAATTCTTCAGCCCAGTCATCTGGGATTGTGTTTGAGATAATAAGACTGTGGAAAGCCATCAAGGAATTACCTGATGTAATTTAGATACCATCTCCATTATGGGCCTGGTCTGGGAATAATGGAACTGGGAAGGGCAGGAAGAGGGATCTCCTGGTGCATATCAGTGGAACAATGCAGCAAAAGACAGCGTGGATTTCAACTCAGTTTCTGGAAGAAAACAATTCTTTGTGGAGCCAACAGTCTTGAGCATACCAAACAAGACATATTTATAGACATACTTAGCATTTTCTTTCCAAAAAGCATTTCTAGGAGGAAATGTTACTGGCCACAAAAAAAAAAAAAAAAAAAAAAGTCCAGAAAAATCCGGAAGCTGTGTGCCTCCCTCACCTCTTCACTGGAAGAGCGCTTTAGGAGGCCTTTCTATTTCTCCATCATCTAACCCATCTGCCCCCAGCCCTACTGCTCTAACACACTTAGAATGGCTTCTTTGGCTTAGGGATTTTCCCTTAACATCCACATCTAGCAATAAAACAGAGTAAATTGGTGCTGAATAAATCTAATAAATGGACTTACCAAGGCAGGAGGCCAGGCAGCGTGTGGGTGCTTCAGTTAACAGTGATTTACCAATAATCCCAAAGTAGGTTAATCAATAAACCCAGAACCAGTTATCTGTTACGAGGTACATTTCCTCAGAAAAACCATTGTGAATGTTTTCCGAGCCATACTATGAATCCTAACTTTATTCACAGGCTGCTAGAAGATTATAGATTGACATTTTTTAAAAATTATAGATAATATTTTGAAAACACTTGTAACTAATTTAAAAAGTAATCAGCTATGCATTATGATTATTATTATGGATCAATGCTTGTAATCCCAGCAATCAGGAAGCAGAAGGATTGTGAGCCTGAGGCTAGAATGGGCTGCATGATGAGACCTTTTCTCAAACAAGTAGCAATAAATAAATAAATAGCCCACCACCCATTGTTAATTTCTCACCGTAGCAGTATAAGACCAGCAGGTGGAACTCAGGCTCTGAGAATTTCTGATGTGCTCAGACACTTGAGAATCTGGATGCACTAGTTACTTAGGAACTAAATTTTACTAAAGTGATAGTTTTCTTTCCCCTCAATACCATTGTCACTCCCTTCTCAAAAGTGAGACTGCATTTGCTTTCTGCTTCAAAGATATCATGTAGCCGAGAGATGGACCACAGAGTATGGACTAGAGGCTGGGGGTTTTGGGACAGATCAATGTGTCTGAATGAGATTAACTCAGCTGTCTCAGTGGCAAGAGAGAAAGAAACAGGGACAACAGAAGCCACTGGTACTTTGATAGTGACACAAAAGAAAAACACCAGCCCCAACCATTCCCCTTGTCAGCTCCTGGGTGACAGCCTGTGGTCAGGGAAGCTGGGCTGGATTGCCTGCACGTGGTTGGGCTGTAGTACAGCCTCTGCAGGGTGGGACAGTTAATGTGTAACAGCTGTTTACATGCATAGGCCCTTGTAAATTCACTACTAGTACCCTACTCCTGTATTGATTTCCACTGCTTTCAACTAGATATTTGTGACAGCTTCTAATCAAAAACAAAATTACCCCCATTAAAGTATTGCCTACTTTCTTTCCATTGCTAGAAGCCAACAACGATGAAAATCGGAAAAAGAAAGAATGCAGAGAAAAGCAGCTCAAAACGAATATTAAAAAAACAAAACCACAGTGACTTTATATCAAGTTATCCACATTCCTTAGAACAGTGCCATTTCTGATGTGAATGGGAAGCAGAGCACAGGGCTGATTGTGACAGAGCCAGCAGAAAAGTGACCTGCCCTCCCCTTCTCCAGTAAGCCTAGGGTGAGACAATCATCCTTAGAGAGTCTTCCACTGTCCGCAATGGCAAGTCTTGACAGTCTCCAGCCACATGCACAAAACACACTGCTTTTGGGGTGGGTGTAGCTCAGTGGCAAAGCATGGTTTTAGCATGTGTTGGGTCCTGGGTTCAATTCCTAGCTGAAATTCAGCATATACAGCAGCTGGACTCTGAAGACACACAAACCCAATGCAACCATGACTTGTAAAGAAAATGTTGAACATTGTCCTTATTTCACTTAAGACAGAGATTCCCACAGCCCAGAAAAGCTTTCTCCCAGCTAATCAGAGGCAAGTTCTCAAGCAGAGGAACTAAGCATGATTCAGCACATTTAAAAAAGGATTTATACCCATTCTTAGAAGGACAACCAGAGGAAGCGCCATCTGAGGGCCAAACAATGGTATCTGCTTGCCCTTTGATCTCAGCTGAAGAACACTGTGTCCAGCTTCTTTGTTGAAATGCCACCAAATTTCACATTTAAATCTCTTCAGTAAAATATCTACCGTTTCCCTGGACCACACTCTTTCAAATTCTCCCAGCTACTTTTGCTAAGGATAGCATATAGGCAACCTTTTTTTTTTCTTTTACGAAAAAAAAAAAAAAAAAAAAGAAAATCTTACTAAGTACAGGCAGCCCCGATGAAAAACTGTGGTAGTGATCCTGTTTATGAGAGAAAGACAGTAGAGTGTCTCTGGTTACAAATACAAGTAGGGAGTATTCCATTTTTCTTCTAATTTATGTTTCCCAAGAGTAATTCTGTTGAGAAGATTGCCAGTATTTTCAGTACAATAAGTTTCTTGTTTCTTGTACTAACACTTACTGATTCCCCTTTCTGAGCATGATGTGAGCCTTTTATTGCACTTAATCTTAGCATCTGGAGATCAACACCTTATTAATTCAAGATAAGGCTAAAGTACAGAAATTTAAAGAGACATCAATTCTACTCTCACACATGTAAAGATTTATCACAAATTAATGCACATGTGGATACTTGGCTTTTAAAGGCCTATTAATAAAGCATTTATTATTTATGAAATGCTTCAATGAATATCCTAATTATCTCCAAATATTTTTACTAAACACAAATCAAGCTGGGGAGTGGTGATGCATGCCTTTAATCCCAGCACTGGGAGGCAGAGACAGGTGGATCTCTGTGAGTTCGAGGCCAGCCTGGTCTACAGATTGAGTTTCAGGACAGCCAGGGCTACACAGAGAAACCCTGTCTTGGAAAACAACAAACAAACAAATACAAAGAAAAATATCTTTTCTACTGAATCAGAGCTTGTAGAGCAGTGGGATTTTAAAATATAAAATGTCATTTATATTTTTGTGAATTCAATCTTTTTGAAGCATACACAGTGTGCTCAGCATTGGGTTGGGCTACCCTGCTAGATCCACGTGATATCAGCCTTTGAAGGCTGACATCCTAAAGTGTACATACACAGTGACTAAGCAATTTTAAAAACAGAGACAGGCAGGCCGAGAGAGAAATTCCATGTGATCAGCAGGAGGAAGGAAAGGACCAGGGTGCTGTGATGATAAAGGACAGAGTAGGGCATTTAGTAAGAAGGTGTTTGTAGGAGGGTGGAATTTTAACCTCAAGACCTAAAGGATATTTCAGGATATCTCTCCGAGGTCACCAAACAAACTGGCAAGCTTGCTTAGCTGACTGCCAGGACATTTTGAACAGTAGACAAGAAATAGCAAATGACTCTGTGGCTCCTAGCTTGCTGTAAATTCACAAGCTCACCCAGGCACTCAGTTGACACACAGCATCAGCAGCACACAGCCCTTCACATCCCAGCCTGTTTCCGAACAGTGACCATCAACAACAATGAGCTTGTCGAATGACCAGCATTCAGACTATGAGAGATTCATCCTGTTGATTCATACTTCCTGATGTTGGGCTGGCTGACAAAGCTAGGGTGTTTCAAATGTATTTTCATGAGCAAATTATTCCTCTAGTCCCAGGAAAGAGGCAAGCTTACAGAGATGGGTAACTTTCCCTGACGCTTTTAATGAGTAACCCTCCTAGCCCAGTGGATAACACACAAACACAGAGATGTAAGATTTATCTTTCTGTAGGTTCTTTAATAGATGAGTCATGTATTACATCATTCAACATGACATTGACACCAACTAAGAAATCTTTAGAATTCTACCATCCTTAGAGAATCCACCCTGCTAAGCATCAGATAAATGCCCCTTCTTATGTCCACAGCCATCAGATGTTATCACATTCTAGCCTCTGGTAAAAAGCTGTCTTTCCCACTGCTGCATGGGCTAAGATGAAGACAACTGTTTTTTTACTGGCAGGTAGCAATGCTTGCTGCTTGAATTCCACCTATTTAGAAGAGGTTTTCTCCTTTCCCCTGTGGAGTCTAGAACTGGATTTATAGGAAGGATAATTGCACAGAGCCCCATAATAGAGTATAAGGGACCTGGGCAAAGAATAGAGTCTTTCAGTCCTGTGTCAGCCTATCTAAGAATTCACTTGTCCTACAGGTGTGCTACTGTGGAACATTCAGTCTCTAAAAATCGTGTATAAAAAATAAAGTCAGATATAATCACAAGGGCCAGCAACGCCCATACTCTGGAGGTTTAGGCAGGAGGGTTTCCAGCTCCAATCCAGCTTGGGCTACACAGCATAGGCTCTCAAAAAGGAAGGATGGGAATGGAAGAAAGGGAAAGGGGGGGGAAAGGAGGAGGAAATGACAGAGAGAAGGAAGGAACAAGAGTGAAAACACACCTAGGGAGATGTGATACTAAACTAACTAGCCATAACAAAATTAGTTGTCAGCCACCTTCAAACAGTGTGACTCAGAAGCTGTGTGCACTGTAGACCACAAAGGGGCAAAAAAAGAAAAGAGGGGAATTTGGAAAGTATACACTCACAAAACCATACTTAACAAATCTGTCTTACACCAGATCTTGGCATTCCAATTACTGCCAAAAACAATGGTTTCTGAACTCTGAACCCTTGAATCATTGAGACAGCATTTCAAAAAAGTGTCTGAATTCTGCCCAACCTTGCCTGACTTAACTGCAGTACCGCCTGGCACCCTTAAGGCCCACAGGTTACTCTAATGTGCCACAGTGTTCAGAAGCCTTATTTCTTAGGTCTTTGAGGGATGATATTTGATCTCTATCAGATACCCTCACCATGGTAGCACGCTTTAAAAAAAAAAAATCTAGGGAACTTTAAAAAATAAAAGATGTCTGAGCTCAACCACAAGATTCTGCCAATGTTTGGATCTGGATAGGACCAGCCCCAGAAGAAACCCAGTACTTTCTGGCCCAAAGTGACACTAAGATCAGTAGCCAAGGCTGAGGCCTGTGGTACAAACCTCTTGCTTCCACAGAACTACAACAAGATGCTCCGGGGAGAAGCAACAGTTCTTCATTCTATCTTAGGACTCCCCCAAATGGCAATAAAACATGTCTAAAGCAGTCAGGAGACTTGAGAGGAAGGAGGGAACAGGAATGAAATTATGAAATCAAAGATCCAGACATGTTAGAATAAGAACACTGGTTCTCTGCAGCCCTGACCACCCCACCATCACCAAGTTTATTAACTGGCATGAGAGACAATTTCCTTAGAATGCTTCCTGGAGGTGGCTCAACCTTGAACTTGAGTCGGATACATTGTGAGAAGTACTGTCCACTCAGACCTTCTGGCAGTCCAAACAGCCGGGTTGGCAGGCCCTGAACCTTCACTCCCTGTGAGATTCTTTTTCCTGAAACTCCCATGAGGATTTCAGCACTATTGGATGCTGGTGATTCTGCCTCCAGACTTCCTGCTCTGCTGATTGCTACTCAAGTTTTTCTTCATCACACTTGCTCCACCGAGGCATAATTAAGAATCCTAGATATACTTACTTGCAAAGAACTCAATCACATATTTAACACTGGATCATTCCTGTCAAGTACTGCCTTGAAAATGTTGGGTGTCTCCAACAGGACTTGCAGTCCTTTTGCCCATTCTGGGGCCTGGGTACAAGCCTGAGTCTTTTCGGGGACAGCAAACCCACAAAGACACAGGAAGGACTGCACCCATTCTGGGCGTGTCTATTTCCCCAGGTCTACTCACTGGGGACTTGCTTCCTACATTCCTGGTGTACACTAAGTATGTGAAAAAGTCTAGCGCGGGTCGGAAGCACTGACTCGGCAGTCTTCCTCCCTCCCCCCCCCTTTCTGTTTACAAATGTGAGAAAAAACTTCGGGGGGGGGGGACGTGACTCTGTCCGAGTTTGCCACAGAACATTTGTGGCAGAGCCCAATTTAGCCGCCCTCGACTTTCCATTCTGTTGCCTGGCAACGCAGTTCGGTAGAGCTCAGCGCCAACCCTGGCCCCTACCCTGCACCCCAGCAGCTTGGGCAGCATTGATTAAAGGGTCAGCCTTTTGGGACAATGGCCAAGGGCATGAGAGCGCAGGCATTGGGTGGATTACCCCAATTGAGCTGGAATCTCGCCTTACACTGACGCAAGCCCCGCCTGGCTGGGACTGGGACACCTTCCATGGTCTTGTGGGACCTTCCTCAGCCACCAAAGCCCTCCTTCCTCAACACCTGTGAGTTTCTCGTAAAGTACTCACATCAGGTTCTCAAAGTTCTCAACTCTGTCGGATTCCCTGACAGTCAAGGACGGTAAACTGGCACCACACGCGTCCTGGAGGCCGAGGAGGACAGTTCAGAGGGGGAAAGAGTGCAGAGGCCCTTATCTTACTAAGGATAACCACACTGGGCTAGAACTGATCTGAAGTGCCCGAACTTGGCAGGAGCAGGAATACAGGGAAAGTGCTCAGAGCTTCCCCAAGAAGACACCCTCCGCGGCCACCTCGGCGCTCCCCAGCCCCTCCCGCTGCAGCGGAGGTACTCCTTCCCCTCCGATGCGCAGGTGGCAGGAGAGCCAGCTGTCCCGCATCGCCTGAGCGCGCACTCCTCCACCGCTTCCCACCACTTGAACCCGGGAGATTGGAAAGGAGGGATCAGTTCTGTTCCCGGGCGGGCGTGACACTACCCCAAATCCTTACCCAGATTCACAAAGCTCATGACCATGTCCGCGTCGTTGAGGAAAGCGCTGTCCTGCGCGCTGGTCAGTGGGGACGCACCACCGCCGGGCCCTGGACCCAGGAGGCTTTTGTGGTTCAGGGAGTGTGCAGCGCCTGGAGACGTCTGTCTGAGCTGGGACGAGCTGGCCCCTCCGTGGGGCCCAGGTTCCTGCCTGCCTCCCTCCGACACCCCATCCTCTTCCTCATCCGCAGACAGGGCGTTGTAGAGATCCAGCATGAAGAGGGGAGCGGACTTCAGCCGCCCTGGAGGGGGGTCCTCGTGGCCCGTCTGCTGCTGCACCGGCGACTGGGGCTGCTGGAGACCGTGCAGGGGGCGCGGCCTGTGCGGGAGCCCCAACACCGATAGGATCTCTTTTTGCATCTCCCGCTTCTCATGGGTCTTGAGTCGCCTATAGAGGAAGCCCGAAGAAGTGGACTGCGGCGGCGGCTGCTCCGCACGCACCGAGCTCCCGCTGGCTCCCAGCAGCTGCCCCCCGGCGGCGGCCGCGGCTACCGGCAGAGGTGGCCGCAAGGGCGGGGGTCCACAGCTGCACAGCAGCCCCCACCACCAGCACAGCCACTGCGCCCTTCGCCCCAGCCCAGGCATCGCCGCCCAGCCCGGCTGCCCCGGCGGGCCACGCGAGGCGTCGAGCGGCGGAGCGAGGCCGGAGCGCGGCGGCTCTGGCCCTTGGCGTGGGCAGCCCCCGCCACCTCTTGGCGGGCTCTCTTCCCGTTCCTAGCACTCAGTCCTTATCTCTCATGGTCATCCGTGGCGCCCCCAGAAGCCCAGGCGGAGGAGAGACGAAGGGGCGATGGCCAGGATCTCCACTCTCCCAAAGGTCCCTGGAGGCGCACGGGCTGAGCCAGGTGTGTCCTAGGCAGGACTGCGCTGCAGCCGGCACCCCTGGACGGTTCACGGCGCGGTCACTCGCAGTCCGCACACGTACGCTGCCCTGTGCCTTTGCAGGAGGCTGGTCGAGGGGGACCCGAAGCAAGAGCTCAGGAACTGGGGGCGATGCCGGGCACCATCCCTGCGCACGTCCTTCCTGGCTTGTAGGACAATCGTGAAGTTTACCCCGTCGCGGGTCCCCGGCTGTGATGACCCCGCGTCCTGAAAAGCCAATCTTCTCCGAGCAGCTTTAACTTCGCTCTGGTCCGAAACTCGGCGCCCCTCCGCCCTCGGGCACCGGGCACCGTCGCTCCCCCTCGGAATCACAACACGCCTCCCCAAGTGGAGGCAGCCAGGATCTCGCTTTCCGCTCCTTAGGCTCTCGGATACTCGAAGGACCCCACTCTCCAAGGCGATGGGAGAGAAGAGGACCCGGGCGCGGAGCACAGGCTGCGGGTGTCCGCTCGGGAATTCGCAGTCTCCCGCCTCTGAGCGCTGCGCTCCCGGCAGCCGCCAACGTGGGCTTTCTGCCGCGCGTCTCTCTCAGGTACAGCACACAAGCTCAGGAACGCTCCGCCCTTCTCAGTAACGGACAGGCTATCACCCAATGGAGAGACGAGCCTTGTGGGTTATTTACATAGACCCACCCCTTCTTTCACCCTCCCTTCTCCCGAGGCCTCGCCTCCGCCGCGCGTAGGTTTCTAGCACAGAGAATTCTTGGAGGCACCAGGAGTTGCTGGGGCGGGTAAGAAAGGTAAAGAGGTCATTGCTAGGAAGAAAGATCTGAGCACGACCCCGATCTAAACCTTTCCCTGTTACTACCTTGTCAAAGGTCAACTTGTGTTAAATATTAGTAAACAGTTATTTAATCCATGCAGTTACCGAGGGAGAAAATAAATAGGACAGTCTTCTCCTTCCCTCGTTGGTTTCTCTTATTGATGGAATGTAGGCGTTTAGCGGACACGTGGCTCTCAAAGGCAGCTGCTGTAAGTTAAGACACACCCTGCGAGGAAGCTGCTCACACACTCGCTGCAGAAGGCCGAGAACAAGCCAGATTAGAGGTTTCTAAACCGTCAAGGTTTCTAGTCGGGTATTTCAATTTATCTCTTCATTTGGGCTGCATTTGGCTTTTTAAACTAAAGCCCAGAGGAAAGAGGCTAGTGTTACTAGGAAAGCCTTCCTTGTGTTCTTGCTAATCTCTCAATGTCTTTTGTCATTTCACAAGGCATTTTAATGTACTGAAATACAAGTTACCCAGTGCCAAGTTAAATGTAAAGAGGATAGTAAAGATAGTCCCAATGAGGGCACAGACCTGGAAAATACAGAAAATGGCCAGGATAATAAACCGGGCCTTGAACACAGGTTGCTTCGATCCTTGAACAAGCTGGAATCACTTCTAATCACCTTCTACCAATAAAGACGAGAATTCATTTCCTTCTAGATTATTCAAATGTGTGCTCACCTGTGGATGGTATAAGCATTAGATTCCTTCACCTAGGGAGGATGTAAGGGTTAGGAAACAAAAACTTCACCGGCTTTCAGTTTTAGTTTACAAGGTCTGAAACATCTTAGATCGTCGATACTTGATCTAGAATGCCAGGACCCTGAGAAAGCAAAGGCCTGCATCCTTTCTTCTGTCTAGGACATTGTACAAGTATAAAAAAAAAAAAAAATCACTGCTGTGTTGCTCAAGAGGATAAGAGCTCCACTCAGAAGATCTAAAGTCTAACAAGTAAAGTAGGATTCTAGCTGAGGCCACCTGCTTGCATAGACTCAGCCACGCCTTCTTTGTAAGAGGTCTGCAGGGCACATATGGAACAAAAGAAGTCCAAGTTATAAAGCCCGAGAAGATAGCACTGAAATCCGTGAAAGTAAATAGTAAACAAATAGACAAATAATCTTGAGGGTATTCCATAGGGCAGTCAATTTAAAATACAAAAGTAGGGTTGTGACTCATCTGGGATATATAACTCTACAGAGATAAGCCTAGCAGAGAACACATACGTGGGGCTCTACTACTGACCCCTCATTTAGGGGATCCATGTAGTGTGTCTAAGATACCACTTAGTGAAGAGTTCTCTACACTCAACAACAGAATCCCTAATTCAGATCTGTCATGGGCTCCCCACCCCTACCAAGAGGAACTCGGTTCTCATAAAATAGTACTAGAATAGGGGGTGTTGGGGAGGCACTTCAGGTGGTGAATATGAGAGTCTGAGGAAGCCTGAAAAAAAAAAAAAAAAGGTGTGATGTAGGAGGTTGTAAGGACAGTGATGTCCAAGTCAGGGTCACAAAAGACGTGTTCTTACATGTGCATGGTGCCAAGGCAGGAAAGTACTTGGCTCCATTTGTGTTTAAAGTGACATCGGTCGGATAAAGGGGTACTATCCTAAGATTTCAGTGACTTAAAGTGGGACCACAGCTTCTCCGTGTCAAGTGGAAATCAGAGTGCAGAGGAAACCTTAATTTTTTTGGTATCCTTCCCACTCCCTGCTTTTCCTGACTGAATCCCATCAGAGACTTCAAGTGGCCCTGAGCTCTTTGATCAGGGAGCCGGGAAAAGCACATGTAGGATTCAAGCAGAGGCAGAAGGAAGTTGAAGGGACTTGACCAGGTCTGGCTTCTAAATTCACTGGAATGTGAGAACGCTTAGAGAAAATCAGAGGCCACTTCGCCCCCTGCAGGACACCAAAATATTACTGCCCCCTTCCTCTGTAAACCCGGACAGGCTTCAGTAAGTGCTCTCTGAGCATCTCTCAAGCATATGGGGGGTGGGGGGGAGGTTGAAATTCCGTCAAGAAGCCAAATGTGAGAGCCAACCCATAGCAAACATCTGGTTGCTTGGCTGACATTTCACGCAGATGGCCTCAGTGTCTGGAAATAGGTTGTCTGTCCCACCCTCGACCCACTTCGTGAAGGAGTGAAGATGGCCTCACCATAAGGTACAAAGTTGTTCCACATAGTCAGGGATACTAGGGACAGGGTGGGAATCCTCACTGGGGCACAGAATAACGCACAGAAAACTTTTTAAAATGAAGATTTCACAGTTGTTCCTTATGTATTATGGAGAATTGTATGTTTACAACACACTTGCCCTAAGGCTTTCTGGTTTGAAAAGATACTGCCTATTAATTTACCAAGCCAAATATTCTTGTTGTGAAACAATACTGCTTATTTATTTAATTGTTAAATACTCTATACTTCCCTGTGGATTAGCTCATTAACAATACACTACAAGTAGTTCATCCCTTTAATCCCAGAGTTTAGGTGGCAGAAGCAGGTGGGTAGAGGCCAAAATGGTCTACAAAGTGAGTCCCAGGGACAACCAGAGCTTCACAGAAAAGCTCTGTCCTGACAAAATACAAAAACAATACACTCCAAGTGCAGTCTTCAATTTTGTATTATGTCACCTTCCCTAAAGCTGTAGTTTATGTTGCCTTCAACATAAAAGTTCTCTGTGTGGCTCTGGTGTTTTAAAAGCTTGGGCTCTGCCCTCCTTAAGTCCCTGGGATGCTCCACTAGAAATACTAAACTATCCTTATTATAATTAGCACAAGCTTGGATGAGTTAAACATTAATGCCAAAATATAATAAACTCACTCACATTTTAAAAATACCAGTTTGGGATTAAGTGAAAAGGAACTATGTTAAGTAAATGTTTGCTGAGTTTGAGAAACGAACATTTGAGTGTTGAATAAATATTTCTTCTGAAAGCTACACCTGTAAGGCAAACTTCAAAATACGTGCCTGATCCAAAAGTCTGTGGTCACATGTACATTCCCTCACTGTGTATTCAAAAATGCTGGGCATTCACACTTCAAAATGTCATTCGGACCATCATATTTTCCTACTCAGAGGACATCTGGTGGCAAAGTGAAAAACTAATATATAAATCTGTTTCCAGAGATTTTTTTTTCCACGCTGTAATCCAAATAGCAAATCTGTTATTTGTTGAGTTTTACTTTTCACACGCTCTCAGATCTCAAGATCCTAGAACCTAAACTATCTAAACAGTATGAACAATGAAGTATTAGCAGAATCCAGTTGATTCATTAAGTCATTCCCAATTTTTCCATTGGCCAAACGGCATTTGTAAATAAAGTCACTCTTTTTTTTTTTAAAGCTGAGCCAAACAATACCACCTTTCCATGCCTGGTTTTACTGTCCCTGAGGAACCTTGTTCTGAGAAAGCATTGGCCATGTGTTTGGTTGGGTGCAGCAAGGGGTTCCCTGAGCCATCAACCTCTAGGTTTCTTGGCATCCTATGACCCAATATTGCAAGCGTGTCTCTGCATCTCCTAGCAGGCTACATGAAAATATGGCATTTTGTGCTATCAGTTCTTATACCATTCTGGTGACATGTGGGGGCCAGCAAAACACCAATCTGAGTAACTCAGGTTAAAATAAAAGTCACATAGGCCCTGGTGCATAGCTGTGATCCTAGTACTAAGGCAAGGCGGACCTGAATTCCAAACCAGTCTGGGCCACCCAGTGAAGCCTTGTTTCAAAACAAACAAACAAAACGAAAGGAAAAAAAACTTAAAAGATTCTACCAACAACAAAAAACTAAAAATCAATCTCACTGACTTTCAGCTCTGAAATAAGGGCAAGACTACACACCCAGCCTCGGCCACTTAGTCCTTTAACATATGTTTAGATGTCTGTTATGTGGTGGTCAGTGTCCTAAATTGGAGAAACCAAACAGAGACCTGTGCCCACCTATAGCCCCAATGGGGAAATAGACAAAAATAAGAAACTCCATTGGAATCAACAGTCTACCACAAATGTGCTGGGAATTTTACGTCGAGTGCTTCATCAATGAAAACGGGTTGCACTCTTCCAATGGGGCCTTTCAGATAGAGTTAGAGTTGTTAAATGGGAAGCCTAAAGATAAGACTGATCCTGGATTTTCCAGGGGGCTTAATTATACAAGTCTTTTTAAAAGGAGACAAATAGAAAGACACAGCCAGGGGGCTGGAGAGATGACTCAGAGATTAAGAGCACTGACTGTTCTTCCAGAGGTCCTGAGTTCAATTCCCAGCAACCCCAGGTATTAAGTAAACAGCAACCCCAGCCTTAATTCCTAATCATGTCAACAACCCAGAGGAACCTACACTCAGATTCCAAGCCAGAGTCTACAGATAAGAGCCCCAGGCAGTGCCCTCTAGAACCTCTTCACTGAACCAGACTTCACATCCTCAGAATGACGGGAGGAAGTGTAGTTGTTTTAAGCCTACACTTTCAGCAATGTGTGCTCTTTCAGCAATAAGACAACAAACAAACACGTATTTATCTGGATGATAGGTAGTATGGGGGATGTGTTGGCAGGGAAAGAGCTAGGAGTATCCAGATACTCAGGAAAGGTTTTGCAAAGAAAGCAGCTTTATGTGAAGCTCCAGCAGAGTAAATGAAAGCAGCCAGGAGGATCTTGGGAAGGGACTTTTAGGTTGTTGTTGTTGTTATTGTGGAATCAGCTTTTTGTACACTGTGAAGATGTGTCATTCTGATGGGTTTAATAAAAATCTGAATGGCCAGTGGCTAGGCAGAATTTTCAAGCACACAGAACACTGGGAAGAAGGGATGAATCTCTAGCCAGACAGAGAAGAAACAGCATGGGCAATACAGAGTAAAGTAACAAAGCCATGAAACTAAAAGGAGATGGGTAAAAATGGGTTAATGTAAGTTTTAAGAGCTAGTTAGTAACAACCCCAAGCTATCAGCTGAGCTTTCATAATTAATAAGAAGTCTCCTTGTGGTTATTTGGGAGGTGGCGGGTAGGACAGAAAAATCTGACTATAAGTTGTGGAAGCAGTATGTGGGAGAGCCGTGTGGCAGAGACAGACCTAATAAGTTCGAAAAAGAAAGAGAAAGAAGGCCCATGAAGTTACAGAACGTGACATTCGAAGGAGAATCAAGAGGAAATTCCATCAGAAAGTTGATATATCAAGATGGTATAGAACGATTGAAACCCTGGTTAGGACATCAGCTTTTTAAACACTAAAAAATAAACAAACAAATAAGAAATAAACAGTAAAAATAAAAATTGAGATGGCTCAACGTAGATGCATCTTGCCAACATAGAGATGACAAGGACTACAGTCTATCCTTGCATATATGTAAAATTCAAAGACAGGCTGACTAAATCTAGAAGTCAGTTCAGTAGCTCAATCTCAAAAAGAAAAAAAGTCCTGAGAGGAATGTTGTCGTGGAACCTAGCAGGAACATCTCAGCCATTGGTCCATTTTCTCACCTACATGGAAGCTATACAGGTGAGGTCAATTTTTTTTTTTTTATTCAGGGAATATTGTGCATATGTGTGCTTACACACTTTTCTGCATGAAATAAGTATAATGTTGATTTAAAATAAAACAATAGTATCAAATAATTGTGAGCTGCAAAGGCTATCAGGTGGCTTTGAGCAGAGGAGAGATTAGAACTGACTTAAGTGTTAACAGCCTCTCTTGGGTCACGGGGATAAGATTAGCATAGACTATTCTTGGGGCAGAATCTGTAAGAGCAGCAATGAACGCTTTGCTCATGACCAGGAGAAATAGGACAAGAACTCACAGCAACCCTCAGAGGGAAGCAGAAGATGCAGAGAGAAGGAGCTGGATCTGGACAGACTCTGAAGACAGAGCCCAGTGCCAAGAAGATGTGCTAGCATTCACAAACAAGTCACTCCAACATCTACTCCTTGCACAAAACCTGGCCTGGTAGATAAACTTACTGAGGACCAAAGTCAAGAGCCCTAATGTAGTCAGAAGTTTTTGTGTCCCACCGAGCCAGTCCTGCAACCTTTCAGTCCCAAATATACACACATAAACACACGGAGGCTTATATTAGTTACATGCAGTTTGGCTCAGGCATATAACTTGCTAACTCTTACTCTTAAACTAACACATGATTCTTACTTTGTTTAGCCATGTGGCTTGATATTTTTTCTCATCTTCTTTTCTCTGCACCTGCTGGCATCTCTGTCCTGCTCTTCTGTTTCCCAGAATTCTAGTCTGCTAGCCCTGCCAATACACTCTACTGGTGAATCAGCGTTTTATTAAATCAATACAAGCAACAAATCTTTACAATGTACAAGAGCAATATCCCACAGCACCCTAATAGTTACTGTCATGCTAAGGAGCTGTGGAGAAAATATAACCATGCTGTCCATCTGCCACTCTAGTACAAAATAATGCTGCAAATAAACAGATGCTTGCTATGCAGGTACAACTTCAAAACAAGGCCCCATGTAGCCTTTCAGTGAGCTATTTCCATTCCTCTACCTGTGAATCTCCCCCTAGACACGTGAAGGCCAATAAGAAGTAACTTTACAAAGACACTTGTAAGCCATGCATGATGGTGTACATTATAGTTCTTCTAGAATGTGGGAGCCTGTGGTGGGAAAGGTCAGCCTGGGCAACATAACAAGACTTCATCTCAAGGTTAAATAAGAAATAAAAAACCTCCAGTACTATCCTGGACAGAATAGTAAAGCAGGAGAGAGAGAGAGAGAGAGAGAGAGAGAGAGAGAGAGAGAGAGAGAGAGAGAGAGAGAGAGAGAGAGAGATTGATTTTAAGAGAAGAAAGCAGCTGGTAGGATGGTGGTTTATGATCTATACAGGAACTCACCACTGCATGTAAAGACGTTCTTGAAGGTCAGCTGGAGAGCTGGTTCAGTCATTGAGAGCAGGTGCTGTCTGTGGTCTTCCAAAGGACTCGAGTTCTATTCCCGGCACCCATGGATGACTTACAGTACTCTGTAATACAGAGTAACTCTAGCTCCAGTGAATTTGATGCCTCACCTCCCAAGGGCACCTTCTCATAACTATATGCAGAGACACATATCTACACATAATTAAAATAAATACATTTTTAAAAATTATTTCAGAATAAGAATATTTTAAGAGATTGGTTTTATTTTGTTAATTTTTTTTGAGACAGATCACACTCTGTAGCCCAGGTTGGACTGGCCCTATGTAGTCAGGCTGACCTCAAACTCAGTGCTCCTTCTGCCTCAGACTTCTGGGTGCTGGGATTAGCTTCAAAACGCAGATAAAATCTGGGTTTTTTTAAATTTATTTATTTAAAAGAGTTTTTTTTTTATTTTACATACCAACCATAGTTCCCCTTCCCTCCCCTCCTCCTCCTAACCGACAGCTTCTCCCCACCCTACCCCTCATCCACTTCTCAGAGAGGGTAATGACTCCCACAGGGAGTTAATATAGTCTGCATATCAAATTGAAGCAGGACTAGATCCACCATATGAAGGCTGAGCAAGGTATTCCTTCTATAGAGAACAGGCTCCAAAAAGCCAGTTCATGCACTAGACATAAATCCTGTTTCCACTGCCAGAGGCCCCACAATCTGCCCAAGCCACAGACTGTCTTCCACATTCAGAGTGCCTAGTTCAGTCACATGCCGGTTTCCAACTGTCAGTGCAGAGCCCATGAGCTCCCAGAAGCTCAACTGTCTCTGTGGGTTCCCCCATCATGATCTTGGCCCCTTTGTTTATATAATCCCTCCTCACTCTCTTTGACTTGACTGGGAGTTGGGGACAGAATTCTGTGCCTTTTCAAAGTTTCTGCCATTTAACTTTTCTTTTTCTCATTTATTCATTGTATTTAATTCTTAGAAGTGGATGGCACAGTAGCGAATTCAGTGGAATTTTGGGAGACCAAATGCAGATGGATGCTGGTTCCAAATAGTATCATTGTATGGAAAGCTGAAGATCCAAGACATTCATGCTAAAGATTTCTCCTCTTTTAATGACATAAGAATGCTTTTGCTTAAGGTCCACTAAAGAGTGAGTACATCCCCTGCTTATCCTTCTGGGTTTGTGAGACCTCCCTCAGGAGGCTATTCTCCAAATCCATCCATTT
Source organism: Sigmodon hispidus (assembly GCA_004025045.1). NCBI lineage: Eukaryota > Metazoa > Chordata > Mammalia > Rodentia > Cricetidae > Sigmodon > Sigmodon hispidus. The sequence goes on from PVIH01009597.1 coordinate 39,273, forward strand.
GCCTGCGAATTTTAGGATATCATTTTTTCTTACTGGTGACTAATACTCCATTGCATCAATGTTCATTAGTGATATTGGTCTGTAATTCTCTTTCTTAGTTGCATCTTTTAGTGGTTTGGGTATCAGGGTAATTGTGGCCTCATAAAAAGGAGTTTGGCAGTGTTCCATCAGTTTCTACTGTATAGAACAGTTTGTTGAGTTTTGGTATTAGTTCTTCTTTGAATGTCTGGTAGAATTCTGCAGTGAAACCATCTGGTCCTGGGCTTTTTTTATTTGGGAGACATTTAATAACAGCTTCAATTTCATTTGGTGTTATAGGTCTGTTTAGGTCTTTAATCTGTTCTTGATTTAATTTTGGTAATTGGTGCTTGTCCAGAAAGCTGTCCATTTCTTTTAGGTTTTCCATTTTAGTAGAGTATAGATTTTCAAAGTATGACCTAATAATTATCTGGATTTCCTGGGTGTCTGTCGTTATGTCTCCCTTTTCATTTCTGATTCTGTTAATTTGAATACTCTCTCTCTTCTTTTTGGTTAGTTTGAATAAGAGTTTGTCTATCTTGTTGACTTTCTCAAAGAATCATCTTTTTGATTCATTGATTCTTTGTTTTGTTCTCTTTGTTTCTATTGTACTGATTTCAGCCCTAAGTCTGATAATTTTCTGCTGTCTACTCTTAGGTGAGTTTGTTTCTAATTGTTCTAAAGCCTTCAGCTGAATTGTTAAGTCTCTTGTGTGAGATTTCTCTTGGTTTTTCATATAGGCATCTAGTGCTATGAATTTTCCTCTTAATACTACTTTCATTGTGTCCCATAAGTTTGGGTATGTTGTGGATTCATTTTCATTACATTCCAACAAGTCTTTGATTTCTTTCTTAATTTCATCCCTGACCCAGTGGTAAGTCAATATGGAGATGTTCAGTTTCTATGAGTTTGTGTGATTTTTGTTGTTGTTGAATTCTGACTTTAGGCCATTGTGGTCTCATATGATACAAGGGGTTATTTCCATTTTTTGTATCTATCGATATTTGCTTTATGACCAAGAATGTGGTCAATTTTAGAAAAAGTTCCATGGGGTGCTGAGAAATATGTATATTCTTTTGTGTTTGGATGGAAGCTTATATAAATATCTGTTAAGTCCATTTGCATCATAACAACTGTTAGGTCCCTTATTTCTCTGTTGAGTTTTTGTCTGGTTGACCTATCCAAGGGTGAAAGTGGGGTAGTGGAGTCTCCCACTATTAGAGTTTAACGTTTGATGTGGGCTTTAAGCTTTAGTAGTGTTTCTTTTACATAAGAAGGTGCCCTTATATTAAGGGCATAAATGTTCAGGATTGAGATCTCATCTTGACTGATTTTTCCTGAGATGAGTAAGTAATGTCTGTCCTGGTCTTTTTTGATTGACTTTATTAGAAATTAGGATAGCAATACCAGCTTGTTTCTTGTATTGGGGCCATTGGATTGGAAAATATTTTCCCAACTCTTTACTCTGAGCCTGTGTCTGTCTTTGAAATTGAGGTGTGTTTCTTTTTTTTTTTTTTTTTACATGAAACTTCTTACATCCAGTTCAATTATTTAAAACCCTTGAGTGACATTTTAAGTCCTCTGTGGCCCACTGAAAAACTCTGTAAAACAAAAGTAAGTGCTATATTTATTAAAATTTCAGAAGTATTTTAAAGTCCAAATAGACATATTTTTCAATGCATAATAATAATAATAATAATAATAATAATAATAATAATATAACTATCAGGAGGGAATAACTAGCAACCATTTAAATGAACAATTTTCTTAAATTATTTAAGTTCTTGGTATATGGCATCTTTTTTATTATGAATAAAGTCATTTTTTTATCCATGTATCCCCTTGTTCAGACTCTCTTTCCCCTCCCGCCCCTCCCAGTCACTCACACTTCTCCCCATCACTTTATCTCCTCCCCAGCAAGGGCAGGAGGTTCCAAGGTCCCAAGGTGGCATCTACTCCAGGCAGATCCGCTTTCCTTACCCCAACATCAAGACTGGGTCAGGTATTCCTCTGGAGGGAATGGATTTCAAGGTGCCAGTCCAAGGTGTTTCAGATCCCAAGCTGTTTAGTGATTGTGGTTTGCAGCTTGAACATTCTTAGCTTTTGTTTAAAGTCCACTAATGAGTGAATACATCCCCTGCTTATCTTTCTGGGTTTGTGATACCTTGCTCAGAAGGATAGTCTCCAAATCCATCCATTTGCCTGCAAATTTTAGGATATCATTTTTTTTCTTACTGCTGAGTAGTACTCCATTGTGTAGATGTACCACAGTTTGTTAATCCATTCTTCAGTTGAGGGGCATCTAGGTTGTTCCCAGGTTCTTCCTCAGTTGAGGGGCATGTGGTTATTTCCAGGTTCTTGCTATTATGAACAATGCTGCTATTAACATAGTTGAGCTAATGATTTTGAGGTACAAATGTGCATCTTTAGGGTATATACCTAAGAGTGGTATTGCTGGATCCCTGGGGAGATTGATTACCAGTTTTCTGAGAAACGGCCATATTGCATTCCAGAGTGGCTGAACAAGCTTACACACCCACCAACAATAAAGGAGTGTTCCCTTGCTCTGAAACCTCTCCAGCATAGGTGGTCCTCTGTGTCTTTTATCTTAGCCAATCTGACAGGTATAAGGTGGTATCTCAAAGTTGTTTTGATTTGTATTTCTCTGATGGCTTAAGATGTTGAGCACTTTTTCAAGTGTCTTTCAACCATTTGTACTTCTTCTACTGAGAATTCCCTTTTTAGTTCTGAACCCCATTTTTTGATTGGGTTATTCAAGTTTTTGGGCTCTAGTTTCTTGAATTCTCTAGATATTTTAGAGATCAATCCTCTGTCACTTGAGGTGTGTTTCCTGTATGCAGCAAAAGGTTGGCTTTTGTTTTTGTATCCATTATGTTAGGACATGTCTTTTTATAGGTGAATTGAGTCCATTGATATTAAGGGATATTAATGATAACTGATTGTTATTCCCTGTTATTTTTGGTGGTAACTTGTGTGTATTTCCTTTCTTTGGGCTTTTCTTCTGTGGGATTATTGATTGTTTGTGGTTTTATGGGTGTATCTGGGTTCCTTAGGTTGGAATTTTCCCTCTAATGCTTTCTGTAGTGCTGGATTTGTATATAGGTATTGTTTCAATCTGTCTTTGTTGTGAAATATCTTCCTTACTCCATCTATGGTGATTGCTAGTTTTGCTGGTTATAGTAATCTGAGTTGGCAGCCATGCTCATTTAGTGTCTTTATAACTTCTGACCAGGACCTTCTTGCTTTAATTGTTTCCATTAAATAGTCTGGTGTTATTCTGATGGGTCTGCCTTTATAGGTAAGTTGGCCCTTTTCCTTTGCAGCTCTTAATAATTTTTCTTTGTTCTGTATGTTTTGTGTCTTGATTATTATGTGGCGAGTAGACATTTTTGGAGAGGTCTAATCTATTTGGCGTTCTGTAAGCTTCTTGTATATTTATAGGCATTTTCTTTTTTAGGTTGGAAAAGTTTTCTTCTATGATTTTATTGAATAAATTATCTGTGCCTTTAAGCTGGTATTCTCCTTCTTTTATTCCTATTATCTCAGGTTTGGCTTTTTCATGGTATCCCAAATTTCCTGCACGTTTTGTGTTATGGCTTTTTTGGTTTTAGTGTTTTCTTTGAGTGACTTATCTATTTTCACCATTGAATCTTCCACTCCTGAGATTCTCTCTTCCATCTCTTGGATTCTGTTGGTTATGCTTGGATCTGTAGTTCCAGTTCATTTTGTCAAATTCGCTATTTCCTCCTTTGCCTTGTTTTGTGCCTTCATTTCTAATTCAATTTTTAGTTCCTGGAATGTTTCTTTCATTTGTTGATTTTTTTCTTTCTTGGTTTTCTATCAAGGATTTGTTCATGTCTTCCAATTTTTTATTTGTATTTTCTTCTGTTTCTTTAAGGGACTTTTTTATATCCTCTTTTAAGGCTTCTATAATCTTCATAAACGTGTTTGTATTATTGCTTCCTCTTCATTGCTCTGTTCAGGTCTTGGTGTTGTAGAGCTATCAGCTTCTTCTGGTGGTGCCTTGTTGTTCTTTATACTGTTATATGTATTCTTGCACTGCACCTGCCCATTGCTTCCTTGGTTCACTCTCAGTTAGGTCTTAATCTGATCTTAGTCATTTGTGGTTACAGAGCTTTTGTGTCTGCTCTAAACACAGAGATTGCAAGATCTCTTACTCTGGTTAGGCCACAGGGTTACACAGTCTGAAGAGATGCCCATCTCTCACCCTGCTCTATGCACTGGGTTGAGCAATTCGGAGAGATGCCTCTCACTGGTCTCTGGACACAGGTCGTGTGGTCTGGAGAGATGTCTGTCTATGATAATGCAACTTGCTTCGAGGTGAGTCCTGGCCATCTGGTATGTGTCCCCTGGGATTTCTGGGGAAGGATACTCCAGGCTCTCACTCCCTCTGGACATAGGTTGCTAAGTCTGGACAGATGTCTGTCCCTAAAATCTTTTTTTAAAAAATGACATATTCATGTGGCTTTACTGTGAGGATATGATAGGTGTAGTAGCTATTTGCTTTGCTTCAGGAAACAATATGGACCTTTATTCTGATTGGATTAGTCACAGTGCAACTGTGACACTAAGATTTTACTTCATTTACTCCACGTTTACATATTTCCACTTTCACCTGTGCATGAGACGCAAGATGTACACTTCCATCTGACCACTGCTTCTCCCCTTTCCTAATGCTGTGATCCTTCAATGCAGTTCCTAATGTTGTGGTGACCCCAACCATAAAATTATTTTACTTGCTACTTCATAACTGTAATTCTGCTACCATTATGAATTATAATATAAATATCTGTTATGCAGGATATCTGATATGAAATCCCACAGTTTGAGAACCACTATGTTCTAACCCTTTTACCTTCCTATTTTTAAATTTGATTATTTCATTTTTTACAAGTAATAATATAAATGTGACAAAAGTATAATTTTGTGGTCATCATCAAGCAAAATTTCTAAAACTCAGGAGAAAAATGAGTCTCAGATGCACCAGCATCCTGCTCCCTTTGGTTTTTCTCTCTCCTTCCTGATGTCTGTGACTCTTTTATTATTATTAGGGATGATCATTTTCCTTTGAAAATTATAGTTGGCTCTCCCATCTGCAGGCTTTGCATCTCCAGATTCAGCCCACCACAGGCCCAAAACTATTCAAAGCAATATCTCATTTGCACTAGACATACACAGATTTTTCTTGACATTATTTCCTGCTAAACAATACGCGTAAGTACTCACACAGCATTTACATTGTGTCATATATTAATCCACAGGTAATTTAAGCATGCATGAGGGTTTGTAAAGGTGACATACAAGCAGCATTTCATGTCCCCTCTATGATGGACTGTCCCCTCCAACCACAAATCAAAAGAAAGCCTTCCTCCTTTAGGTTGCTTCCTGTCAGGAACTAAGACAAAACATAAACATTTGAGACTTTGGAGTATGTGAGAGACCCCTGAACCACTCCCATTCACAGGCAGTAATGCTTTGTTTCCCTGTCACTACTTAGGGTTAGGGTTAGGGTTAGGGTTAGGGTACCAGTTCTGTGTCTATGTTAAAATAGCCCAACAAAAAGAAACCTAGAGAAAAAAGGGTTAATTTGGTTTTTAATTCTAGGTTACACCCCATCCTTTCTGAGAGGTCAGGCAGAAAATCATGTAGTAAATCCCTTCCATTCAAGAGCAGAGAGAAATAAATGTGCCCATGTAGTCTGTGTGCCTCTTTTGCTCACCTAGCTGTATTCACTCTTGCACAGCCCAGGGCCTAGGGAATGGTGCCATCCATGGTAGGCTTTGACTCCTACATAGTTAACAATCAAGACAGTTCCTTACAGACCAATTTGACCTAGGCAACCCCTCTACTGAGACTCCTCACATGATTCTAGGTTGTGCCAAGTTGATATTTAAATACCAACCATCACATTTATGGACAGTTTTCCTGGAGGCAAACTAACAGTAGATAGCTCTTTTCTTTAAGCATTTGAAGCGTGCTATGCTACTTCCACTGTGGCTTCAGATGAATATCTGTTGTCCAAATTGTTTCCCCTTGTCTTCATTCAAGATTTTCCCTGTTTTTAGTAGTCTAATTATATTATGTCTCTGGGTGAATTTCATTTGGTTTATTTTGTTTAAGACTTTCCTCAGCTTCCTAAATATGTAGTGTGTTAAAATTCATGGAGGGAAGTTTGGTGTGGTGGCATATACCTATAATCCTAGCCTAATTAGAAGAATCACAAAGAAAGCTTCCTCAGCTATATTGCCAGACCTGTGGGGATACAAAGTAGAGCCTGAAGTTTGTAATTCAGTAAGTAGATCACTATCCAAGAACACAAAGAAAACCCTGGATTTAATCCCTAGAACCACATGACCTCCATGATGGTGCAGGCTGGTGATTCCAGTACTAGAAGGTAGAGGCAAGACTATTGGTCATTCTTATCTACATAGAGAGTTCAAGGCCAGTCTGGGATACTTGAGATCCTGTCAGAATGAAGGAAGGAGGGAGGGAGGGAGGGAGGGAGGGAGGAGAAAGGAAGGAACGGAAAGATAAAAAGATGAGAAATGGAAAAAGAAAGGAATAAAAACTCGCTTTTCCTTTTTGGAGGGAACTAGACAATGAAATAGCTTATGTTTTGTGATTGTTCCCCAGGCTCCCAGGTTCTGCTGATTCCCATCCCCAATTCTCTCTCTTATCAGAATATATGGATTCTATTGGTGCCTCTAAAGATCGATTCTCTTGCCTGCATCCTCTGTCATCTATGCTGTTCAGCCTAATTAGCAAGTTGTCAAGTTTCTTGCAATATATCAGTATAAAATATAAAACTTCTATTTTGTTGCCAAAATTTGCAACTCCTCATTTGTTTTAGAATGTGTAATTGACAAGGAAAGTGCTTTATTTGTGACTACTAGTTAAAACTCTTTTATTTGGATGATGTGGAATTATTTCTACATCTGCTTGATTTCTGTGCAATTTGTCTTTCAAAGCAACTAAACAAAACAAAAACTCCACAACTCTTTAGGGCATTTTCAGATTTACACCAAAACTGAGAGATACAAAAGTTTTCCACATGCCCTCCATACTTCCCCTTGGGCCCCGGCCAGAGTGATTTGTTACAACTGATAAACTCCTTGACACATTATTACAGACAGTCTATAGTTATCCCACTTGTTCTTGGAGGAGAACCCTCCAAGTGCAGAGTGACACACACCCCCACTATAGTCTCCCATGGAACAGGTTCACTCCCTAAAACACCTGTGCTCCACTCATCCTCTCACCTGAACCCCAGAAATGTGGGGGTTTTGTTGTTCATTGTTCTGTTTTTACCGTTTGCAGGGTTTTGCCTTCTTCAGAATCACACAGAGCGGGAATGACAAACTTTCCAGCTCGCTTTCCAGACTTGGTTTCTTTACTCAGGATGATGTTCTTCAGTTTGCTCCAGGCCTCATTTTTGTTGCTGTTTTGTTTTGTTTATTTGTTTTTGTTCTTAGCGGTGAATGATAACTTTTTCACAGTTTGGCTGACCCACGCTTTGTCTCTCCTGGTGGTTCTCAGTCTATTCCAGTAGTTCTCAACTTGTGGCCCCTTTGGGGCCCAAGTGATCCTTTTACAGGGGTCACCTAAGACCATTGGAAAAAACAGATATATACATTATAATTCATAACAATAGCAAAACTACAATTATGAAGAAGCAATGAAAATAATTTTGTACCTAGGGGGAACATTAAAAAGGTTGAGAACCACTGGCTATTCATTCACCTCCTGAAGCAGGTGTGGTTGGCCCATTCTGGGTTTTAACAATTAATTACAAAGAGAGCTGCTATAAACACTCGGGGCCAGTTTTCTGTGTGCATGGAAGTTTTCAACCCCTTTGAGTAAGTCCTTCTCCGACAAAAGTTCACCCAGGGGATCTGTTAAAAGAGGACCTGCCTTTAAGAGCAGATAAGGGGAGTCCTTTCAGCAGAAGGAAAGTGGTAGAAATCATCTTGGAGCATCAGCAAGGAAGAACCAAAGGATGAGAAAGTTGGGGAGAGACTACAGGCTGTCCTTCTTCTGAGATTCGGATACCAGATTTGATGACAGCAAGAAACATGGTAGGCAGGGCTGGAGAGATGGCTCAGAGGTTAAGAGCACTGACTGTTCTTCCAGAGGTCCTGAGTTCAATTCCCAGCAACCACATGATGGCTCACAACCATCTATAATGACATATTGTACCCTCTTCTGTATACTGTATACATAATAAATAAATAAATATTAAAAAAAGAAACACGGTAGGCTTAAGACCATGAGATGATGAAGCGTACAATTGGGAAGGGATGGAGGCTGGGTAGAAGTGAGGTTCTCATGCCCACTGGAAGAGGGCTGCAAGCGGGTCTTCAGAAAAATCAGGCTTTCCACAACGAGTTCCCCCAAGTTCCCCCGAGTTTTCCCCGCACCAAGATGCTTACTATCTACATTGACTTAGCTTTACTTTCATGATTCTTTGGATAAACATCTGAGAGTTGACATCCTTTCTGTAGTTGACAGTTGCATGCTAATTCCCCCCTTTTGTATGAATAAATATATTAAACATGCTGGAGCTTCTCCTCTAAGAGTCAGATGGCTAGTCCATCAAGGAATGGAAGCCACAGTTGAAGGAGATTTTTTGATCTGATGGCGGAGGCCTAACCACAGCACAGGGCCAAGTGTCCTATCAGTTGTTGGTGGTTTGAATGAGAATGGCCTCTGTTAGCTCATCTATTCGCATACTGCAGTAGAGAGCAAGTGCATCACTTTGACCTAGAGGCATGGGACTCACCCATGACCATCCTAGTTATGGGATTCACCCATGACCATCCTAGTTATGGGATTCACCCATGACCATCCTAGTTATGGGATTCACCCATGACCATC